>JAULCD010016000.1:0-12857 GCA_032361085.1 Calliostoma canaliculatum | reverse complement strand
ATCATAAAAGCTTAATCATGGAAGTAAATGAATCATTGAAAAAATATGTAACTAATCATTGAATAACTAAACAATCATAAAAACTTACCATGAGTATAAATTTAAAATAATAATAATTTATTGTATTAAATCAAATCATTCCAAATAATATTTAACAAAACGGATTATGCACAGTTTTTCTTTGACACATATTGAAAATAGGCCACAAAGGGTTAAAAGTACTGAATTTTCTTGGTTACTCACTACCCAAGTAAATATCTATTATAAAACATAATATAGGTATGTAAAAAAATTATAATTTTTATTAAACTGAATATATGACCAACATTATGTCTAGTTTCCCATAGTATTAAAATATATATTAAAATGTGAAAAATACTGAATTGATTCAGATGATCACTAAACCAGAAAAATATAATTATAAAAATATTAACACTCGTAAAAAAAACCAACACTTTTTTTTATCAAATCCAATAATTTTTATTGATATATGACCAAAATGTTTACTGACATTTTCCCATGATATTTTCAATGACTGAATACATCAGTAAAACAGATCAATACTAGAGAATAACGGGGATATTTCAAGGGTTTATTCTGATGGTTCCCAAAACAAGATATGGTTGAACTCCCAGAATCATTCATCCATGATCTTGTGAAATGATTCCTGAAATTAGAAGCATAGCAGGTGGTACAGTTTATAGAAGAAAGTGGAACATTAAATGATCCATATGAATATGGTTCACGATTACCAGCAAGTGCTATGCAAGTTTGCAGCAATGGTTTGAAGACCATCTGTACTCACATTTCAGGGCCCCTTTTCACAAAGACGTCATAACTTTACGATGACATAAACCATGTCACTGGGTTAATGGATTTGGTTTACAAATGCTAAAAATCGTTGTGAACTGTGCACTTTCCAAAGAAAAAACAGTTTGGAAAGTGCACAGTTTACAACAATGTTTTGCATTAATAAGCCAAATCCACCAGCTCAGTTATTAGATTTACGACGTCGTAAAGTTATTACGTCTTTGTGAAACGGCGCCCTGAAATAACAAGGGTAAGATGTGACCTTGACGCCATGTACAAAAACATAAAACAGAAATCTGCCAGATGAAGTAACTGTGGTATTATATTACTACCAATGCCTTGCGTTGCGATAAGTAATACTAATATAGGGGCGGGTTTGCACAGTGGTTAGCGTGCTGGATTTCGAATCAAGAGATCTTAGGTTTTAATCCCATCCAAGGGGCTCGGCGTTATTATCTGATTTGGAAATCTTTCAACATGCACTGAGACAGAGTTAAGTGCTCTAACACAGCAACGTTCTTGGTTTCGATGATACAGCCACTCCTTGCAGGTTCCACTGCACAACAAAGCACATTGGTGATACATGCTTTCCCCCTGCCATAAACCATACCGCAGCGATATAAAAAAAAAGTTGATAACTGCGTTAAACCCTAATTCGCTCACTTAAGAATATACATTCCAGGGTGCCGTTTCACAAAGCCTTCGTACACTTACAACTTGGTAAAATCTGTCACTGGGCCATTGGGTTAGGTTTACAAATGCCAAACCTCACAAAACTAGCACTTTCTAAAGAAACATCAAAGTTTACGTTAATTGATGCCATTTGTAAACCTAACTCATTGGTTTAGGAAAATGGTTTATGACTGGTAAATGTACGTTAGTTTTGTGAAACGGTACCCTGTCTGATAATATATTCAGATGTGTGACGGAAATAGATATTTAGGCTCGTGAGAGTGTAATCTAAAAACAACAATGATTTAAACAACATCAAGTTATATTCATATGCAGTCTAGAGAAAACTGTAAAGTCTATCCCTGAACAAGATCGGTTTGGACGTAGCCTTTAGACACTCTGTATTTGTATAAAATCAAAGCTCGCAATCCTTCAAAGACAAACTACAATTATGCTTTTGGGCATTACCCTTACGGTGCTGAATAGGCTCAGTTGATTTTTAAACCGTGACAACCTTCGGCTGTCAAAACCTGTCCTGCAGTAAATTGTTTGAAATAAGCTCCTTTATGAACTCTTTTAAACAAGTTACCACAGGATAGGTTTTTAACAGATTTTAACATAATATTTACAATAAACTATAAAACATTTGCGCTCAGCACTTTAGGGGTCGATAACATGTTACTGGACTGAAAGGCTTGCTTTTCGATGCTACATTTGATGTCAACTTTGCATATTATTATACACAGATTTTGCGTTTGTCTTACGAAATCACTAAACAAGTATGTTTTTTTTATTTACAGGTAAACAAGATGAAAGCCTACATCACCAACGTGGTTAGACCATGCAGAGAAACTTACCCCTACGCGCTTCAGCTGATAGCAGCAAACCTCGAGTGTTACTGTGTTACACCCTTGCACACTCTGGCCTTCTTGCATGGACATATATTTCCCACAGTGAATGACACTGAGCCCTTGGGTCGGATTCAAAGCCACAACTGCTTGTCACTACTACGTTATTAAGCCCACAGGTCCCACGTTTACAAATTACAAAAATCGTAAACTGTGCACGCGTCAAAGACAAACTTGTTTTTTTTTAAAGTGCGCTGTTTACAACGACTTTTGACATTTGCAAACCAAACCCATTACTCCAGTGTGTCTTATGAAGAATCAATACTAACTTCCCGAGATTACAGAAGATATGCTGTTGTGCAACAACATGAAGAGATGCTTTCTCATTCATGTTCCTTTTCTTCCTTTTTTGTAAATTAGTTGTGATTGCAAATACGTTTTTGTTAAATTGCTGTAATTGCAAAGATTGTGTTTTGCCACTGTTGTTTAAGTGTGTAAAAATTCAACACAGTTAAATGATTCAAAACAAACTTTAACAAAATCGTTTGCGAACTAAGTGCCAGTTATTTAGAATCATGATCAAAAGATGAAAAATACCCCAGTGATTTCGCATGATTATATTCCGGAAGTATAAAGATACCTTTGTGGGGGCCGTAACCATATGACCTTATTACTGAAAATCATAACGATTCCTTTGAACTTATAATGAAGTTTTCATGTTGCCTCACTCATGGACCTTGGTGTGACCGGTGGTGAAACATGTGTATATAGCGAGTGCTACCGTTGGAGCAGAACATGCTCCCTTAAAAATCCCCCTGATGTCATTCCAATCTTAAATGTGTTTTGGTACTTACAGCATTGTTAGTTTATCTTCTCTTTGTTCAGGGTCCCGCTGTAGAAAGCGTTTTTAAGGATAAGGCGTCTTAATTAATATTTCTTTTATCTCAGCGCTCTAGTTACGAAAGCTGGTGAAGCAAGACATGGTGCATTTTTATACTATGTGTTTAAAAAAAATATACTTACAGCATAGTTAGGTTTAAATTCCCTTTGTTCAGGGTTCCGTTCTAGCGTTTTTAAGGATAAGATGTCTTAACCTTTTTCTTAGCGCCCCGTCACTAGATGTCTTAGCCTTAACCCTTACCGTGCGGCTCCGGAAATATCCGGGTCAGGCTAATAGACATACGGCGATGTTGAGTGAAACATTAATTAAGATAGGCGAAACCCTTAAACATCCTGGGACATGCCACACAATAAAACATCTTCAAAACTATGCCGCACGGTAAGGGTTAAGAGAGGTTTGTAGAACAAGAACCTTTAACAATGTGCTAACATGAAAGTTAAAACGTCTTAGCGTTACAAGAGGTTTACCAAATATGAGCTAAAGTACTATAGTAACAAGAGCTAAGCTTTGCCTTGTAAAAATATTGTTGAACAAGACCCAGTAATGATTGCGCTGAGATGAAAGTTGAAATGTTTTAGTCTTACAAGCGCTTTGTGGAACCGGGTCGTCATTAGATGTGTTTATTGTAAACACTGCTTCCCACGGTGTATGGCCTTGTAGTAAGTTGTGTAAGCCAGGAGTATCATCGTAATGTTGCCTGGCAACAAGGTATTAACACCTCACGTAAACTGCCAAATCCGATTATTCAACTAAAGATGGAAGACCCAGACACCAGAAGGAGGAAGTATGTTTTAGTAATCATGTTAATCTGAAGCCATTATTAGTATGAGAGGCTGCGCCCTCGCTTCATGATCAATGTGTTAATACACGAATGAGTTCTGAGGCATGCACTTGAATTTAAAAGGAATATATTTACAGGAACAATCGCACACAATATGTACATATTTTTGTGTGCCGTGTCATCTCTTAAAATTGATACTTATTTGTTTGTAAGTTTATAATGGTTTGGTTCTGTGCTAACTCTGAGACCCCTCAGCACAAAGCTATCAGAACCCAAGATTAATCTTATTCAATATTCTTTTATGACCACGGAACACTTTTTTCACTGACTTTTAAAGCAATCGCTTCAAGAAGGCTGAGTAAAAAGCAGCAAACCCGTTCCATTTAGCTTTGTAGGGCTAACATGTCTTAATATTCATCTTAGCCCTCTCGTCAGAAGTTTTGTGAAACAAGACCCGGCACAATATTTATATCTTACCTTTGGCTACAATCATGGCAGTACACTGTACAAGCTTTTTTTACGACTTAACTAACATTTACATAAAATGCAGCGCGGTAGTTGTAGTTGTTAATCCCAATCTTGGTAATCCCAAATAATAAGCCTAAGCAAATTTAGTCAATGTGACATCTCTTATTGCTTAGCTGTTCGGAATGATGTATATTAGGCCACACATTTTTCCATTTAATGTTTTGCGGATTTTCGACAGCAATATTCCTGTCGATAGATGGTAAAATAATATAAATCGAAAATACTATTTCAGACATCCCCCCCCCCTAAGTGTGTTTCACCATGATTAGCATACACAATGTAAAAAAGGTGAGTAAAGTCATCAACCACTGGATTTTGTATTTATTGTTATGCAGTAATGCTACATTCGTACCTGTAAGACAATTTATTTAGGTAGATTTCTTTTTATTAACTTTTTGGTTTTAATTGTCGGCAGTATTAAAAATTGGCAAAATCCCAATAAAATTTATGGCGGATCCGTTAAGAAATAAATAAAAAAGGTGTCGCCTCAGTAGATAAGTAAAAGTTACGTAACCCTTTTTCACCGACGGAAATCTCGTCAAATTTTTCATTTATTGATATATTGATACGACATAGTTCATGATATTTTAGATACCATACTCTAGTTGTCGTCTAGTACACGTCGTTTCAAGGCATTGGCTTGCTTCTCCATCCCCTGATGAAGAAGAAAGCAAAAGCCCAGAAATGTCATGAACTTACGAACTTAGAAGTTGACCTCCAAAACGTTTTGAACTATGCTGAAATCTATGCTGAAAGGAACATAGCCTCGATGCTATTTTAATGTCATTTGCAACAATATTTTAATATAAATTAATGTAACTTATCAATAATGTTGTTGCAATTTGCATAACATTCTACTGTAAATTTGAGAAAAAAAAAGACATTTCCGGTAAGTATACAAAAAGTACCTGAAATAATCTTTCAAAATCACCCGAACTTGCAGTTTTAGAGCTGCTATTGGTTGTGTGATAATGTAAATTTAATTAAAACCACAAATTATTTGCTTAATACGATTACTTAAGTCAGGAACTTTTCTGCACATAAAATCATGATTGCAAAATGTTGTGGCAAATATGTTACAAAAGTTATTTTATACTGTAATATGATTAGCAGATTAGAAAAAGAAGAACATTTCCTACTATTATGAAACTCGTGAGCTTGTTAAACCATCGTGTGGATTTGATTTCTATAAATATATCAACTATGTTTCATAAGCCTTATGTGTCCTGAGGTCACTGTAATCTTGCTACCAGATCCTATTAATTGCCATGGAAACAACAGACTTCAGACAGTTTTGCGATCAAATACTTGTTTAAAGTCACGACTTTCTGCACGAAGTATTGATATTTTAATCCATAGCGCTAATTACCTGCTTGATACAGTAAACATGATAAAAGAAAGAAGACTTTAAAGCTGAACATCTGTGTCTGACTGAGACTCGTCATTGAACGTCCCGTGATGACAGACAGACGCACAATCTGCTTTCTGACCCTGGGTAAACAGATTTAGTTAAAAAATACCATTTGTGTGTAACATTTGACCTTTTCAAACATAAATAAATAAAATGTTATAATTATTTACTGTTAAGTTTTAAATAAAAAAAACAAACGTTTTCTAAAAAAATAAAATGCTAAAATTGTTGTACACTGTGCACTTTCCAAAAAACACAAGTCTTTTTGGAAAGTGCACAGTGTGCAACAAATTTGACAAAGAACACCATAATACGTTGTTGTATCTAACACCTTCAGGGCATACTTTTATAAACAAATAAAAATGTTTGTTTCAATAAAAAAAACAAAATTTAACATTATAAACCCTAATACAAAGATATCAATGTAGTGTTTTCAAAAAGTGTTACTAGTTGTTGCGTCTAAGTTGAAATTTACGTTATAAACCATCATTCTGAGCCAGTGGTTTATGTTTACAAATGTCAAAATGCCTTGTAAACTGTGCATGTTTCAAATAAAACCTTGCTTTTTAAGTGCACAGTTCACAACCACATTTGGCATTTCTAAACCAAAATCTATGGCACAGTGAAATAGTTTACGACGTCGTAAATTTACTATGTCTTTGTAAAAATACACGTAACACCATATTTACTCCCGATGCATTATTACTCACCTTGACAGTTCTTGAACAAAGCTACTAAGTTGCCTGTCAATGTCGAGTAGTCATTTAATTACAGCTAACAGCTGTGCACTTTGCGAGATTAGACATATTCTAGCTAAAGATTAGGATGAATTTGAATCTTCGTTATTAGATTCAGATCTCAGCCTATTTATGTTGAGTTCTTTGAAGCTTGTCTACTTAGAGTTATGAAACAGTAGTATCTCCAACGGGCGAGTAATAAATATATTTTCTTGCTAAACAGTTTTGTTTCGCAATTTACTGATAAAGATAACAATCAACCTGTGTTTTTCTTAACTAGGCAGATCTTTTCTTAATGAATTATAATACAATCCTTTACTCACAACAATTTGGAGAGATATATTTTTACAATTTGAAATTATCAGAGAGTTTAAACAAAGGAAAAATAATCTGGGTCTTTAAGTGCCAAGTTTAACACTTTTTGTTTTTAATATCTGAATTTCAACATGAAGAGGCTGTTACAAAGCTATCCTGGGATGATTTGTGTAAAAGAGCTCCTAAAGGAGCCCTTTTGAACAAATCATCCCAGGATAGGTTTTCAACAGCATAATGTAAACGCAGATTTGAATCTTACATAGTGACCTTCTTGTCATTTTCTTCACATACTGCATTTACAGACAATGATGTGATACAAAACCAAATTATTAACAGTTTGACAAAACACAGGTTTTAAATAGCACAGACTAAAATCAAAACGGGACCTTGAAAGTGAAGTGTAATATGTTTACAAAATTGTCCATTCTGTCAACACTTTGACATAATTTTAATCATGAGTACAAATGGTGTCACTTTGACAGAAAACATTAAAAAAATTATTTTACTTTGAAAAATATAATAACATACACGCAATGAATTTTAAAATTAGATATTGTAACCTATACTGTAGCCATGTATATAAGACTTGATAAAAGTGGAACAGGCCTTAACAGGATGGTGGTGGAATACCCCTTGCTCGTTTTCTATCGTTTCCAGTTAAAAGGTAAGAAACGGTTGACAAGCGTTAAGATGTTTTGGAAAGGTTATATACTCACGTGGAAAAGAAACGTCCCCAAACAATGTTCAACTAGCAAACAGCAGAAACACAAACACGAATGGATAATAACGTTTTGTATAAATAACAAAAATGCATGTACAGCATGTGGCATATGCTTTACTTACATTTTTGTTATTCATATACAATGTTTTTATCTATTCGTGTTTGTGTATCTGTTGTTTGCTAACTGAAAATGTTTCGGGCGTTTTTTTTGCACGTGAGTGTAATAAATTACGTGAACAAGCAAATTTGTCAATGTTTTCTTTAACATTAGTTAATAATCTAGCAAATTGGCAGAAACTAAATTCATATCCTTTTGGTTTTAAATATCCCAAAAATGTTAGCAGCCAGTTATATCAATTTATTTTTAAACTTTATTTTATTTCCAAGTTTAAATTTAGGTGTTAAGTAAACTGTTAAAATAGTTTAAAATATCAGAATATTTAAAAAATATCAGGAAAGATAAAACATAATTCATCTAACTTTTTAAAAAAGCATTTCTTGTGACTATATTTGTCAAACAGTTTTAGACAAGCATCTTAGTTTTACTTAAAGTATTTATTTCTATTTCAAGAATATTGTGAAAGGATAAATTTAGAAAGCTTTCAATCAAACTTGCAAATTTTCGGTTGAACAAGAACTAAAATGTCATTTGATTTTAGAACAGAAAAGGCTCTTACATACCTTGGTCTTGACATCAACAACTACAGCGGGCGTGTGGCTGACACAGTGACCAATGACCACCTGCACATACGCTGGACTAATGTGTCTTCTTTACAAAGGTTAAAATCGTTCTAAACTGTGCACTTTAAAAAAAAACCTTGGTTTAGGAGGGAACGTGCATCGTTTACAATGATTTTAACATTTGTAAACAAGACACATTGGTGTACTGTTTACAAGATTTACAAACGCCATTTTACAACGATTTTGTCATTTATTAATCCAATTTAGTGGTCTGGTGGATTTCACAGACCACCTTTTCATTAGCAGCCTGAAGGTGAAAATGAAGCAGAACAATGTGACCCGTAATAATATGGACCGTTACCGACCTACACTTACATCACAACACTTACACAATGGCAATTTCACGCAAACTGGCGCCAATACAGAGTGAGCACTTACCACATGTAAGATACCAACCCCCTTATTTCGCCAGCAATAACGACCAGTCTTGTTGGTGGTAAGTGGGAATGGCGAGCTACTGTTTTCTATTCCTGATTTTGAGCTGACAGTTTCGGCTTACAGTTTTCAAATTGTTGTAAAATGTGCATTCACCAAAGAAAAACAAGAAAATTCAGAATTATTCATTATCAACAAGACATAGTCAATTAGATAAATACTTTAAAAATGACCTAATTGTACAGATCCCTTCAGTAAATGTACAAACAAACTTTTTAATATGCTAATATTTCCAGGAACGTATGCTTTTATTTTTGTGTGTGAAAAACCCAGAACATAACATACACTATGAATGTGAAGTCAGCGTGTTATTGACAATTCAGAACTATTTACTTTTTAACAGGAAAAAGTCGACCAAGATATGTACTTTCAAAAATGACTTAGTTGTGTAGGTTTCTTCAGTAAATGTAATATTTGTGAGCTTTTAAATTTTCACGTATTATATCAAGCAACATCTACCACAGATTTGAGAAACGGGACCAGCAAAATTTTGTTATAATTCTCATAAATTATGATTGAATTGACAAGACATAGAAATGAACAAAGTGAGATAATTATAAACTCTGTCTCCAGTATAGTTAATATATTATTGAAGATGAATATCATTTTTTGTTAGTCTGAAGAAACTAAACGTATTCTAGAAGTAGATATTTAGACAGATATTACTACGTACATCCTAATATACACGCATGTATTGCCATAATGTCTTCAGATAAGAGTAGTATTATACGTAATGTGCCATGTTTATTAGAAATCAATACTAACACAATGTATGTTTCCGTTCCTAATCCAATTGTTCTGTGAACTATGGCCTCATAATTTAGGAACACCCAATCCGTCTATTCATGTAATATCAATGTTGGTTACTTTATAAAAAAATAAATTCAAATTAATTATGTGCATTTTCTAATTACCAAATTAGAGTTACAAGCATCTCAGTATTTCAAGAATGTTGTGGATAAATTACCGTAGACATCTCTTATATACTTGAACTTTCTAGTTGATCTTATTCAATGAATTAACTTCAATGTTAATAGACTTATCATTTCAAGCGGACTTAAGTAGATTTCCAAATTGATTTTAATTGGACTTTAAACTGTAACAAGCTTCTGCTGTTGAAAACCTATTCAAGAGCTCTTTTAAACAAATAATCAAAGAATAAGTTGTTTCCATGATGAGTTCAGCATTCAAAGGGTTAAGACAGTATATACATATAATCAAAGGTTTCACTTTGGAAAGTGCATTTTTACAACATTTTGGATAGACACAAAACATATATACTACTTTAGTGTAAGTAAGATTATTTCATTAAGGTTATACCTGTAAAGTATATTGATGATAAACCACGTCAGCACACTGACATTGATACAGATGTTGTCCAAAACCATGACTTTCAAATATAGATTACAGTGCAGTTACAAGTTTGTTTGGGACGATTAGGAAATCTTCTTGCATCTAGTTTGATGTATTAGTTATTGTTTTATTCTTGGAAATGTCCACAAACAGCCAGATGGCCACCTCCAGGCTGTATTGTACAGGAATAACACTATAAGCTAACAATGTAGATTCCACGGATGAATATCCCCCGGTTGTTAATTATGGCCACAGGATATGTCTGGGCCTCGTTTCACAAACCTATCGTAAATTTTCAGAGTCGTAAACCGTCTCCCTGTGTCAATGGGTTTGTGTATAAATGCCAACAGGTTGTAAAATGAGTATTTTCCAAACTAAATCGTGTCTGTCATGGAAAGTGCACAGTTTCAACGATTTAGGACATTTCATAAACCTGACTCATTAGCCCAGTGACTTGGTTAACGATGTCAAAAGAAATATTGCTTCATGAAAAGGCATCCTGTCTGGGAATGTAACATAGGACATCTAAAGAAAATATCTAAATATACTGTCTATAAACACAAATTTCGTTTTGCATAAAGACAATGCATCTATCAAAATTACAATGTATGCCAATGAAGTAAACTAACCTGGGATCCGTTCCACAAAGCGATATTAGGCTAAGTTGATCGTTGTGCTATACATAACAATAGCTTACGACTGTCGTCGCGCAGATATCGCTTTGGAACTGGTGCAATTCGACATTTTTCCAAATCGCTTTTTGCGCTACGACACTCGTAAGCCTATGGTTAGAAACAGCTTCACAGGACATTGTTAATACAAAACACTTACAATCATCTTAACACTAGCTTTGTGGAACAGGGACAAGGTCAACCTAAAACTGCTGTCCTTCAAACATTTTCCTAAAAATTGCAAATTATCAGCGCGCTTATTTCTAAACTTAATAATAGGAATATTTAAAAAATGGATACACAGATATACTTATTTTATTTTACAATTCAAAAAGTATGAAATTTATTTTCAACATATAACAAAGATGACTTTAGCAATCATATATGCGTGTATGCTTAGCTGTTTGACAAACCGGATGACTATATTTCCTATTGTTTATTTCACTTCATGGGGAGAAAATCAGCACCGGTTCCAAATCAATTTCTGCGTTACGACAGTCGTAAGTCTATAATAAGAAACAACTCAACGGGACATTGTTTAACAAATCACTTACGATAGTATTACCACGAAGATCGCTTTGAGAAACGGGCTCTGTAAACGTAGTCCACTCGGTAAGTCACGTGGTTTACGAGGTCGCAGGGTTACGATAGGTTTGTGAAACGGCAACTTTGTACAAATAGTGACGCAATGTCTTCATCAGTTTATAGTTGACGCCAGGACTTTAGCTCACAGGTTACACAAAATAAACTTATTTTGTGTTTTTTCTCATTATTATTTTTAAAAACTCAAAACTCCACAGCTGAAACAAGACTGTTGGAAACGCTTAAAACAATGTTATTTCCTCTGTAATTATTGTTGTTATCTTTTCTTCTTCTCATCGCGACTGGGGACTGATCGTGAGTGATGGTGAAACCGCTGTGGTTAATGAATGTCGCCAGTAGTTGACACACAGTGTTTATTCAAAACATCAGGGGCTCGTTTCACAAAGACGTCATAACTTTACAACGTCGTAAACCATGTCATTGGGTTTATGGATTTGGTCTATAAATGCAAACAATCGTTGTAAACTGTGCACTTTCCAAAGAAAAACTTGGTTTGCGACGTCGTAAAGCTATGACGTCTTTGTGAAACAGGGGCCTGATCAAAACCAAAAAAGTATTTTCGAAACTCGTGATGGTAGACTAATAGCTTAAAAATAAATACTTTTGTGAAAATAAAAAAACTATTTTTTTAATATAAATTCTGTGAGTTAACACCTTTGGTTCAGGTCAACGAAGACCAGCGCATCATATTGTTTCAAATATTGACTTGTCCTGGCCCCCGTCCAACAAAGCTATCATAAGGCTAAGTCGTCTTAATTTTCATCTTCGCGTTCCCGTTACGAGAGCGCTAAAATAAAAGTTAAGACATCTTAAATCCATCAGGTAATTTTAAAACAAGGCTTTGATCTTACTCCAGCTCACCTTGGTGTTTTTGTGCAATGGAAATGTTTTACGGTTTTAAAAAGATATTGATTAAGATCAATATTAACTTACAATCGCTTTGTACAACGTACCCCCCGAACTGCGCGGTGTGTTATCTCTTAGTGTGACTAATGTACACTACGTGTGTAACTTTTGATTTGGCAGTCTTGTTTTCTGTTATTTACAAGGCTGTATACTTATTGTATTATGGCAATTGCAGAGCGACATTGACGTCGTTGACCAACAACATCTGCGATTTATGCTTTACTTTGACGACACACTTCATGTTGTGTTCATATCTCGACATTTTTTACTTTACAAATCTTGGTGAAAGTTTTGATCTTTGGAGGCGCTAACGGTTGATTAACTTTTAAAGTATCAAGTGCAACATGTGTTTGTTTTAAAGTCCAAATGCCAATATAAATAGATGTTGAAAACCTATCCTCTGATAACATGTTTAAAAGAGCTC
>JAULCD010015889.1:0-12857 GCA_032361085.1 Calliostoma canaliculatum | reverse complement strand
TCCCCCCATCCCACTTAACCACTAAACTTATTTTACAATTTGTTCTCTTAGTAGTTACTCTGTATGTGTTTTTTCTTCTTTTTTTCTGTAATCTCTTGTCAATTGATATTTTTAACCACTAAAATAATGTTACAATTTGTCATCTCAATCTGTAGTCTCATTTTTGCATTCCAAAAACGATGAAAACCTAGGAGCTTTGGAGCGCTTCGCCCCATTATTCCCCCACCAGGGCGCCGCCCTAGACTGAGCGGTCCCCAGACCCCGGCAAATTTTCAGTCTTTTTCATGAATCCCCAATCACATGCCTGTTTAATGGTTAACCAAATTATGACACTAAATATCAGACAGTATCAAGTAGAGTTTAGCTACGGACAATTTGATTTCGTCTGTTTACTTATTCGTGGACAAGTTAAGGAAAATGTTATTTCTACACCGCTGCAATGTGGATAGTTTCAATTTCCGTATCCTAACTAAATGGGCAGTTTTAAATCTTGTAGTAATTGTTAAGTTCTGGTTTGTAAATTTTGTTTGTAACTCTATAGGCTTTTAAAAAAGTCATCCTTTGGAAATTTGTTTGAAAAGAGCTCTAACTGGAGTTAGAGTGGCGAAGCGAAAACGTTTGCAGTGATATTGTTTAGAACACTTTCAATTATATTTTATAATTGAAAGGAGTAGATTTTAAAAAATACCAGGATAAAGCACACTGTCCTTCACTGAAAAATACTTATAGCAAATTACCACAGCTTGTCGCACACCATTTGGTAAATATATTATGTTGTTGGTATATTATTTTGGGGGTGAGGGGAGTTGGTGGAGGGGTTGGTTTATTGTTGAATAGCTTTGATTGTTTGTTTTCACTGTAAATGGTAATGATTCTTTTTAAAATTTATTATTGTGATATATTTTTTAAATAGTATACCCTGTATTCGTTTTTAGTCTTTAGTTTCATTTTATTTACCTTAACAGTTAGTTTATATACGCAATGTTTGCAAGTTGTCCGGTTGTCGTTTCCAGGAAATGCTGTGAAGTGGCACAATATTCATCAATAGTCGTCTGTTTGTTTGTCGTCTGTCTTTAAAGTGGACCATTGTTCGCATAATTTTACCTTTAAATAAGTTTGTAAATGAAAAAATAGGGTAAAAAATCGTCAGACAGTGACATTTATTTATCATTCTATTTGTTGTGTAGAAAGTACGATACACTCACCGGCTCTTCCCAGAGTGCATTATGGAAGTGACGTCACACAACACTTAGCCATAGTGCGCCATTTTGATATGTCTACTATGAAACTGTGTTAATGTCAAATCCAATGACATCCCTTTGTAGCAATTATTTCTGTGGATTTTGATTCCCTCGGCATATTGCTTGAGCATTTGATTAAATTACGGATCTGATCAATTCGATTCATGATGGCTGGTAGGTGCAAAAATATTTATAATCTTACCGAATCTTGACAGCGTCTTTCCGGCATGAAGAAAAATATCCATCCGTGATTTCATGTTAATGAATGTATCCTGCATTTTCAGGCAATGGCGGGGATCTTATGTGGTGCTTCTCACAAGTTAAAGGAACGATTGAAGATGAAGTTACCGAAGGTATAATAAAATTGTTTCATTTTTATTCATGCATAATAAGCCAGTGAAACCATAGGTGTCTGCTAAGCGAACTCCCACTCGTCTGATGCTATTCTGTATTTAAAAAGAGCATTGTTGTATGCGTAGCTATGTTTTGAATACAACTTCTAATCATCACATAAAGATAAAAATACAATAATTGGAAGACTCTAAAGTGCATTATAATCCTGTCAACAATAATAAACAATATATTCTGAAGGAACAAAGCATTTCCTAGTTTCAAAATCTTTCCGGGCATTTAAAGATGCAATAGATGTACGACTGACAATATACTGTTATTAGAACTAATGTCCTAAAAGTGGTTACTAAAGGCAATTTACATGCTTGAATGAAGCAATGTTGACCTCGTTAAAGTTTGGGAATTTCTCAACCTATGCACAACTTGCATTGAGGTATATATTTAGTCAAACCAGTAAACTGACCTCGACATTATATAACATTTTTCCATTAATCATGAATCATCTTATTTATAATGGCAATGTACTGTTTCATGTGTTAATTGATCTTTGTTTGGAGAGTGTGTACTAAGTGGCGAGATGGCGCAGTGGTTAGTGTGCTAGACTTTGGCCTAAGTGGTCTGAGGTTCAAATCCTGCCATGGGGGCTCGGTGTCATTCCCTGTGTTGGAATCATTTCAACATAGTGAGGACAGGTTGCAATGCTGTGTAACACTCTTGGTTCGCAGGTACCAGCCGAAGCTCGCAGATTTTACTGCATCACATAACCACATTAGTGATGCAGGCTTTCCTCCTGTCGTAAACAACTGGAATTTTTTTTAAAACTGCGTTAAACCCTAACTCACTCATAATTTAAGAAACCCCATTTACCTGTCTACTGCATTGACAAAGAATGTTTGGCCCGAATGTTTTGTTCATAAGTTTTATTTCAAATATAATCCTCGACATTTAAATTATAATTTGCAACTCGTTTCATTTTGGAATATTAAAGCAGAAATGAGTATTTTTATGTTCAGCATAATCCAATTTTAGTTTTACCTGGGAATAAATAATTTGCCTTTGAGAAACGTTCGACTGTAAACATGGGTGCTGGGATGGCATAAAATTTATGCCTTTTTTTAAAGACAGGTTGTATGAAATGAATGCTCGGTATATTACATTAAAAGATATTTTAAAACATTCTCTTTTTTTCAGCCGATATCATTTCCTGTGTAGAGTTTAACAGTGATGGCGAATTGCTTGCAACTGGTGACAAAGGTGGACGTGTTGTCATATTCCAGCGCGATCGGACAGTAAGTAGTAACTATGAACTACATTGTTTATTTAATGTTTATTTATTTAGTACCTTTTTGCATAGATAATACTAGTACAGGTGTTTTATCAGAAATAGTGTATTTAAAATAATAAAAAACTTTTCATTTAACAAAAATATGTATTGGGGTTTACCTCAACATATAAATTTAGGAGTCCCTGTGACTCGTAACTAAGAATTTTAGGGGTCCCAGGGTTTAATTTAGGGGTCTCACTCTGACACAGCTTCTTAGTATTTTCAGGGCCCCATTCTTCAAAGTGATCTCAGGCTAAGCTGATCGTAAGGGATTTTTGAAACTGTCCTGTGGAGATGTTTTTTATCCTAGGTTTACGGTTGTCGTAGCGCAGATATCGATTTAATGTTCCAAAGCGATCTGTGCTACAACAATTGTTAGTCAATGTTCTAATTTAGTGCTCACAGGCAACTTAGCTTAAGAATGCTTTGAGTAACAGGGCCTCTAATGTATATTTTTTGTACTATGAAAATGTCCATGTGAAATTGCAAACTGTCAGTGTAATGGTTGACAGGGACACATCTAAAAGCCATTTAAAACTGATTTTGTGGTTTTGTTGCGTTCCTTCGGATGCACACGGTACTATTTTTGCATCCCTTGTCTATTTTATGCGAATGGGACGCAGGATTTTGCGTCCGGTAAATCCCTGCATGTATTGGAATACTGTAATGTGTTTTTGGTACTTTTTAGAATGACGCTCTGCTGCAAGGCAAGGTACAAGGCCCGAATCGTGGGGAATACAATGTGTACAGCACATTCCAATCTCATGAGCCAGAGTTTGATTATCTGAAGAGCTTAGAAATTGAAGAGAAGATCAACAAAATACGTTGGCTAAAACGAACAAATAGAAATCATTTTCTTCTTTCAACCAATGGTTAGTTTGTCCTATTTTAAAGTATTTCAAGACAATTTAAACCTGGGGGAAAAAATCATACCTTTCAGTAATTATCAAAAGCATATTGGTAATTTAATTATTATTTTTTATTGATTAAGATAGATTCTCTAAATATTTATAAAAACTCCTTCAGATTTATTATTTGCTGCTCATTCTAATTATTTTAATGGTTTGTTTTCCAGACAAGACAATCAAACTGTGGAAAGTTGCTGAGCGAGACAAGAAACCAGAAGGCTATAACCTAAAGGATGAAAATGGGGTCCTTCGTGACCCCAACTCTATAACCTCACTCAGAGTGCCAGTCTTTGCTCCCATGGAGTTAATGGTTGAAGCTAGTCCCAAACGAGTGTTTGCAAATGCTCACACATATCACATTAACTCTATATCCGTCAACAGTGACCAGGCCACCTATTTGTCGGCTGATGATCTACGAATCAACTTGTGGAATTTGGAAATTACTGATCAGAGCTTCAGTATCCTTATAATTAATATTTTGCACCTGTTAATATGTATATACACACCAGTATTTAAGTTTGGCATGTCTATAGGGTTGCACTGACTACATCTTGTTTTTGTTGTTATGGTTTTAGTTTGTCTTGTCAGTTCTGTTTGCGAATGTGCACACCCTGTTCACAACTCTTGCAGGAATCTTTTCTTTGCTGGATTAAACAAACAGGAAAATTATCTGTGGGCCTTGAGATTTTGAGAATGTTTTTCTTTTTAGTTTCCAACACCTACAAACATTGTCGAATCCAGCCAATCTTTAAATTCTGTATTTAACAAAATACACTATTTTCAGTTACATAAGCGAAGAAATTTAACACACACACATATCTCACATAAAATTACCTCTAAAAACCAAATAAACTGAACTCCTGCGCTGTAATGGTTAACTGGTGAATAGAAATAATTCACATGACCTATTTATTGAAACTTTTATATTTCCTTAATGCATTTTTAGACATTGTTGATATAAAGCCTGCCAACATGGAGGAGCTAACGGAAGTTATTACAGCATCAGAGTTTCACCCCAAGGAGTGCAACATGTTTGTCTATAGTAGTAGCAAAGGAACAATAAGGTTATGTGACATGCGGGACAATGCCTTGTGTGATAAACATGCTAAATGTGAGTATACTGTTACAGAGCAGAGAATTTTAGCATTCTTTACTGTTAATTGTAGCTTTTAACTTTTCAGATGTTTAAAATTTTCAGTAAGGCCTTAAGTTAACTTTTTAAATTGTTGAATTCGCTAATGCTTAATGTTAATTTGTTGTCCGAAAAGTTCTTAATATTGTGGTGACCTGTGATCTCAATGCATTTTAAAAACCTAAGGTCGAGTTAATCATAAACTGTCATAACCTTAAAGTCAGCCAGAGGGATTCTCGCAGGACCATTGTAGGAAATGTTGAGGTTTTGGTTGTTTATTTGAGTTTTTTTTTATAGCTGTTCTCAAATTAGGAAAAATACAAACAAAAATAGTATTAAAATTACAGGGTAATTTTTAACATGTCAGCAATGTTGGCTGGAAGTAAAGTCTAAAAATTTCCATCATTTAACAAAGGAATTGTTTTGAAGTAAGCCGTCTATACGATACATGCAAAGTTCATTTCAATAAAGTTATTGGCAAATAAGTAATGACAGAAATGCAAAGCAATGTTTATGTATTAACTGAGTAGTAAATATAACTGGAACTCATTCTTGTAGTTGTAGCTGCTAATGTTAAGACCTCCCAACACAAATAATTAAGACATAACTGAAAAATGAACCTGCTAGACACTTGTTTGTCACTATAATTGTTATCTTGACAAAATTAGAAATGCAGGGATAATAAAGTGCAGGCTTCGTGCTTGGAGAAGTAATTAATGTCTCACAAGCCCCGTTACCTGCAGACATTGTTACAGCTTGCTTAACAAGTACATTAAACTTATTATTTTATCTATTGCATTGTACTCCCTGTCGGGCTACAAATGCTTTGGTTTAAGAGTTCATGTTGACCAGTGTGGTTGGGAATGAACAGTTTTTGGTGGGTTTTTTTAAATTTAATCTTTGACAGTTTTGGAAAGAAAAATGTCTTGCATACTTTGGAGAATAGTCTTGATATGTCAGTTTACATGAAAACCTTCTAAAAAAATAGGCAATTGTTTTCCCTACTCTTAAATAAATATTTTTTTTGAAAAACTTTACAGATATATCGAACAAGTACTGAAATAGTGCCTTTTGACAGTTAAGATTATTTTTTTTATTTGTTGCCATGGAAACGGTCTTAAAAAGGGACAGATTTTATTTTCAAAGCAGAACTCAAAACCGCAAAGTATTGACATATGTTTCAGTGAAATTTTACAAATATATTAAACAGATCTTATAGTGGTTCCTTTTGCTTCTTTAGGAATTTTGTGATTTTTATATTTTTTAGTTTTATGTTGACAAGTCTCAAACATTACCTAAATTCCAGGGGAAATGCCATCTTCTGATGACTCTTGTTAAAAGTTAACCTGCTAGACACTTGTTTGTCATAATAGTGTTGTTTTGGCAAAATTAGAAATGCAGGAATAGAAACATGCAGGCTTCGTGCTTGAAGAAATAATGGTCTTACGAGCCCCGTTACCTGCAAACATGTTTTGAATAATTTGATGTGGGAATTCATTAAGTTTCATACTTTTGTAATGACTAGGATTTTGACAAAAGAACCTGCTAGACACTTGTTTGTCATAATAGTGTTATTTTGGCAAAATTAGAAATGCAGGAATAGAAACATGCAGGCTTCGTGCTTGGAGAAGTAATTTTCTTACAAGCCCCGTTACCTGCAAATACGTTTTAAAGAATTTTAATAAGATTGAGGGTAATACATATAAATGTCTTCAAATTTATCTAAAAGTTAATGGTGTACTTGATGCATTGACATTGTCATTTTTTTTCAAGTAGCTAACACATCCTGTTTGTTTGCAGTGTTTGAAGAACCAGAAGATCCAACAAACAGGAGCTTCTTCTCTGAAATCATATCCAGTATATCGGATGTCAAGTTTAGTCACAATGGAAGATACTTGATAACTAGGGACTATTTGTCTGTTAAAGTGTGGGACTTGAACATGGAAAACAAGCCTGTAGAAACTTACCAGGTTCATGAATACTTGAGAAGCAAGTTGTGTTCACTTTATGAGAATGACTGTATATTTGATAAATTTGAGTGTTCATGGAGTGGTGATGATAGGTAAGGAAACATACAATTAATAATTTTTCACTAATGTTAAACATAGATTTGTGTCAAATATGTAATTTTACATATGTGAAATTTTAACTAAAATGTTTGTCTTAACAAAACATTTTGCAGTAATAAAGGTTTGTTTATAACTAAATTTTAAAGGGTTTATCTTTATACATAGTAATTAATGTGTTTATTTTCAATTTCAGGCACATTATGACTGGTTCGTACAACAATTTCTTCCGCATGTTTGATCGAGAACAGAAAAGGGACGCCACCCTTGAAGCATGTCGTGAAAACATGAAGCCAAAGACAGTCCTGAAACCTCGCAAGGTTTGCACTGGAGGCAAACGCAAGAAGGATGAGATTAGTGTAGACTGTCTGGACTTTAACAAAAAAATTCTTCACACTGCATGGCATCCTCAGGAGAACATTATCGCCATAGCAGCTACCAACAATTTGTATATATTTCAAAGCAAAGAATAGCACACATTGTGACCTAGATGTACAGTTCTAATTGGTGCAGTGAGGCCCACAAATCGGCTATGTGTGTGGTTCAGTTTCCAGTCATCGTGGCAACATGTCATGCAGGCATAACTGATGTCAGGAAAAATGCCACCATTGAGGAGTTAAACCTCGGAACATGACTGTATATAGGAGGGAATCCATACTCCATTCCTCGAAGGAAGATACTTGTTTTACAAGTTATTCAAAAGGAACAATGTTTTCAGTGCTGTGAAGAGACTAAAATCCTGTGGTTTATCATTAACCAAATCTTGTACGCTCTTCCAGTTTGGAGCATAATTTGTCAGCATCGAGACAGTTGAACCAAGCAGCAGCACTATCTCTAATTCAAGCATAAGATTTCAGGAAACGGTCCACCCTCGTGTTCTCAATATTTTGGCATAAGATTTGCTGAAGGCTGGTATTCTGGATCTTCACAAGCACAATACATCTTTAACCCTTGTGCTAAATTGACAATGACCACATTAAGCTGTTGAAAACCTATTCTGTGTCAATTTGTTTGAAAGGGCTCCAGTAATGATCTTTTAAACCAATTTTTGCAGGATATTTTTCACAGCTGCTTAGTTTACCTATGACACTGAAGTCAACAAAATGGCATTAGCACTAAAGGGTTAATGACAGGGGATTTGATCAGTGCTGATCGGTCAGCTACTTAAGTCTCCAACCACACTGGTGTCAGGTTTGTCCTTATTTACCAAAGCTTTGTTAAACAGGTGAAATATTCTTCAAAAAGTTTCAGCAGTGTTATGTGCCAATATTGTTTTCCCCACATGTCTTGGCCAGACAAGTTGCTAGATGTTATTTGCCGATCTGTCAATCCAATCATTAATTAAAGTCCGTTTCAATATTTACCTAAAATGGGCATGTTTTTATTTTACTGAAATAGGTACATTGATTTGGGAGGTGAAAATGAAAATTTACTGTTTCATGACCGTAATCGATAACTAAGTCATTTATTTCACACTTTTATAATTGTCACTTTTTGGGTAAACTACATTAAGTTAATAGTAAAAGTAAATTTTTACCAGATTAGCAAAGAATGAATAAGGGTAATGTTGTTTGGTTGTTTTTTTTAAATGCATATATAAGTGTTTTGCTGGGAAATAATTGAATGACTAGTCTATAATCAAAATCATGTATGCAAATAACGTTATTTTAACAACTGTGATGCAGTGAATTTAGGTTGACTGAAGCTTGGCTACAAAAGATCAAAAGACGTAAAGATTTCAAATTACTATCGGGTGTCATAAATACTAAATGGCTCGGTTACACTTGAGCAAAACATTCATGTTGGTCGACATATCTTGGTGAACAAGCAAATAGGTAGGACTCCAAACTTGTACAAACACATACATACAAAATATCAGGGAAATTGGCTCATGTTGAGAACCATTTGAAGGGTGTAATGTTTTGGATATTGTCCTTTATTCTTTGTACCAACCAAGACATCTAGGTTACACTGCACCAGGTGTTTTACCAAACTGAAGTCTCAACTTAAATACCCTAACTCGCTCACTTCTTTTAAATGACCATCTTCAGTGCAATTTAAAGTTCAGTAGTTAAAATGTTCCATACTGTTCTAATAATATGTTCTAATACTAAATCCTTAGACTGAATAACTGTAGTTTTAAATACTTTGTGTTAAATTAAAGAATTGTCAGAAATTTTAAAATTACTTTAGGTTATATACCTTAGGTTGGACAAAAGAAATATTGACGAATTGTATGATGCTAGCACTTGCTATGCAATCTGATTAGACTCGTACAAAATGTGGAGTGAAATATTTATTACTACAAACCGAAATTGATTTCATCACAAAATAAATACTGAATATTTGTAAAGTAAAATGTTTTTAGACATGTGAAACTGCAATTTAGCCTATTTTTTCTGTAAAACTCGTCATTTCAACAGGATTTGTGCCACTATATAAAGTAATCACAAGATCAAAATACTGAATTTTAAATGCGGGTAGGGGAAAGTTAACTTCAATGAACTATATTTTGATAAATGTTTTAATGTTTATAAGAGCCTTAGTTTTCCACAAATACTTTTAGCAATGTTTAACAATAGGTTTGCTAATGTTTGTTGACATCTAACATGGCCTTGAGCATTTCACTTTGATTAACAGACAATTTGTGTTATCTTTTCCTTCAAACTTCAACTACATCACATAGTGCTCGTACATTCATACAAGATGGCTAAATAGTCAGCCTCCTTGCTTATCTAAAAAAACTACAGTATTAGAACGTATCACTTTTGTACTAGGAGATAAGTTTGTATATTGTGATTGTGCAATATGTTTTGTTATTGACATGAAATGTCAACCAGCATCCAGACCTTGCTTTGATCATGTTTGAAGCAAGGTTTGAGGCAATGTCTAGACATGTCTGTAGTACATTTTCTGGAACACATTTGCTACTGATATACAATAATGGTTATACTCCATGAATGATGCCGAACATTTTATAAAAATTCAGTGGGAATGGTTTTGTTTTTACAAATCTAAATACAGATTGAGTGCAGAATACTTTTGTAGAAGGCAGATTTATGAAATGAATGAATTATGTACACTAACTTTTTTTACTTAGGCATATGGTATTAAAAATAAAGTGTATGCTTTATACCGGTGATTACGATTCTTTTGCAATGTGTTCCAGAAAACAAGAGATAATCATTCCATTGATAAGTTTGTCTGTACTTCTGTATGTTTTGTAAACATATATTCCCTGTTATGAATTTTGTGTTGGCAATGAAACTTCATTGTAATCTTGTCAGGTAAAATGCTCATAGAAATATATTTATGTAACATTAAAGCTTTATTCTGCACAACAGCATTATGGTAGGTTGAAGCATCTGCTGAGAAAACGATGTCCACTGATAAACATCCTTCGGCTCATAAATTGGCAAGGGCTGAGATCTACCAACTAATGCTAAGTGCAGTTTGTATGAGATGTCTTGTACCTGATTGCTTGTTATTGGAATACTTGTTGATCATGTATCAAAGGATAACAAATGTCCTTAACATTTGAGTTGGCTCAGCAAAAACTGTCTGTATAATACAACCACCATTCTCAAGCCTAATATTCTGACTATTTTTGCAAGTTAGCACATTTTATGACTGCATTGGGTTGCAGTCAAACCTGTACTTGACAGCACCACCAGCAGATTAGGATTTTGTTTCATCTCCTGGTGCCTGGTACTACGACCTGGTACATTCTAATCCTTCCCAAAGCAGTATTGTTGCTAATTTGTTGAGAGTTGAACAAAGCTATTGTGATATGTGGGAATCAAAGGACCAATGCATGGCGGCAATGTGTGGTGCCGCTGTTGATGCTAGTTCTGATGTAACCAACAGAAGTGCTGCATTTTGTTCACTACCTACACAAACAGTAAGGGCTGACAAACATGGAGACAGAAATGTTATTGTCATGGATACGTCGTCGTCACGTAATACATCCCGTTGTTATCATTGCCATGCAGGTAGTCTCATCATTGTAGACACCTTTCAGTGTCGTCAAAATCTGCTACAGCAATAAAAAAAAAATATAAAATAATTTTGGTTGAGTTATGTTTGACTTGGTCGTGGAAATACTTGAAACCAAAATTTCCTACAGGAGCTCTTTTAAACAAATTATCACATAATAGGTTTTCAACAGCACAAGATGGTCAGTTTTAAGATTGGCTGAAATCCACTCGGCACTGGATTAAAATTTGATATCGGGGAAAAGAGATTTCAAATAAAAAAAATACCTGACATTTTAAAGAAATGTAATTGGAACCACAACATTTTGGGGGTTTGGCCTTAGTACTTTACAGGTTAATGTAAACTAGGGCTGTAACGATTCATTGATATCGCCTCTTTTGATACGATGCATCAAAAGTTTCATTAAGGTGATACTTTTATCGTGAATATGGACTTTAACAAGATATAAGAGTTAAGTTCGTAATGCAATGTTGGGAAAGTAACTTGTTAGCACTAGGTACATTTACCACACGTGGGGAAAGTTCGTTATACTGTAAATTAATTTAAAATGGGGGAAAATGCGTTAAAAAGACAAGTTAAATTCTACATTAGAATTTTGTTTTTCTTCAGACAAGTATCGTGATGTATAATCGTCTCGCACTTCACTGGACAATACTTTTGTGATATATATCGTTATGAAATGTAAGTATCTGGATATATCGTCTCGCAGCATTGTCCACGATACACAGCTCTAATGTAAACTAGTCTTGAAGATACATGTAGTTCTTCATTTCAGAATTTATAATTTGAGGTGGGGGAGGGGCATTCTGAGTAATGCCAGGGCAATTACTCTACACAACGTTATGTGCCATGGGGACTTCTGCCGATATGGAGAAACGCTTAGCACAGCAAACCCTGTGCAACCAATGAGAATCGTTCTTTCAAATTTGAGATTTACATAACGCACAGACTGTTTGACATGGGTGCAGCCATTGTTTTTGGCAAGAGTTTCGTCCCTTGAACCCAGCCCGAGAGCAAAGACGTGTCATTTCATTGGACAGCTATTTTTAGACACGCAATTCAAATCGGCAGAAACCCGCCAAATGTCCCCCAGGGCACATAAAACAGTGATAGCGTAGAGCAATTGCCCTGGCGTTACCCAGGGAGGGTATTCTTCACTAATTATAAAATTGTTAACATCACTTTTTAAACATACAAATCTTTCCACGCACTGTTGATTATCTTGGCATTTGTAAACTTGATGGTCCAGCATATAATAAGCCTTTGTGAAATGTCAACAATCTCTTTATTTTTCTGGTACAAGATACAGAATGCAGGAAGTAAACTGGTCTTTTTATATCAAAATCCTGTGTACATTAATAGTGCTGAATGTAGAGGCAAAATGCACAGTTTCAATCAGTGACCTCCTTGATTGAGAATCCTTCCAATATTAAATTCAACACAAAAAGTGTCCGGTCGTGAGGTCCAGCCTCAAGATGATTCAGGAATGCACTGAATGACCACCCAGTTCACCAATCGGCACTGCTGTGAGCCAAATAGTCCCTCCTTCCGATACCCTGGGCTTGTTTCGTCTGCATGGCTTCCAGTTTAGGGCAATCTGCGATACGATGACCAAGACCACCGCAGTACATGCACCCCACCTCGCCTGTAACAGATAAACTGTGTATGTTAAATTTAAGTGGGGTCGCTAGCCTGTTATGACCAACTGTTGGCGCCATGTAAATAAATAACCTTAAAGTGCCGAGTTGATTTTAGCCAGTCTTAAAACTGACCACCTTGTGCTGTCGAAAACCTATTCTGTGATAATTTGTTTAAAAGAGCTCCTGTAGGAGCTCTTTT
>JAULCD010015779.1:0-12857 GCA_032361085.1 Calliostoma canaliculatum | reverse complement strand
TGCAAATGTTGTGCTCAGCAATTAAAGGCTTAATAAGATAAAATAGGTTTTTAGCTGCAGTAGATGATACAATGTTATTTTTTGTCATTGTGACAATAAAAATGAAAGGGTCGGCACCTATAGTGGAGGCACGGTCGGGTAATCGGAACCACAACATTTTTTTGGGGGGGCCTTAATTAAAGTGAGAATCTAAGTAATATTACCTGGGCCTTGTTCCACAAAGCGATCGTAAGGCAAAGACATCTTAACTTTCATCTTCGCGCTCTTGTGACGAGAACGCTAAGATGAAATTGAAAAGGTGTTGGCCTTGCGAAAGCTTTCTGGAACAGGATATTGCTCTTTCCCAAAATTAAACACTCATAGAGAAAGTGTTTGGCATCCAATGGTCAGGACAAATATTGACTAAGATCGATCTTGGCTTACAATAGCTTTGTAGAAGGGTGCCTGATCTTGTGTGAACAAAAAATGAAGCGTAGTTACTGATTTTTAAATTGTAATGGATTTATGATATGCTAACTTTTAGCAGGAATGTGACTTTTCAACGACAGCATGTGGTTACAACTGAGGCATATATTTGTAATTGATAGACAGATAGTATTCTTGAGGTTCAACTTTTGTACAGATGTTTAACAAGCATCAGGGTGTTGTTACACAAAGCCATAGTAAATTTATGACCGTGTTAACCATGTCACTAGGCTAATAAGTTCAGTTAATAAACTTTTTTTTTTAAACTGTGCACTTGCCAAATAAAAACAAACATGTTTTTTTCTGAAAGTGTACTCAATTTCTTTTAATTTTTGTAAACCGAGCCATTGATAGTGACATGATTTATGAGGTTGTAAATTTACAATGTCTTTGTGACACGACACCCATATCCACTTTTCATGAATTATATAAAAAAAAATAATGTAAAATTCTGTTTTGAAAAAGTTGCACTGAGTTTGTCCCCAATGTTTCGAAAAAGATAAGCAATTATGACATGTGAAATGTGAGTTTTTTTAAAACTGAAAATTTGATTACAAGAATGACCATTAGTGGAAATCTGAAACAAAAAGTCTTGATATTTAAAATCGCGTGATTCCTGTTTTATTTTAGTTTTCTGTTTATTTTTGTTGTCATAAAAACTATTGTTGTCTTTAGAATCAGTTCTGTCTGAAAACAAACTTCTGCATGGTTTTTTTCAGTCATTGTCTAATCACAAATAAACTATTATTATTTGCCTTGTATTGCATGTACGCATGCACTGTTATTTTTTCTATATTTCTACTTTATTTGTGAAATTTGCAAAATATTTCAAGTATTCAAGTAATGTTTTGACCAATTCTAGTGCTTTTCTGAAAACACACTGGACATAGGATTTTTTTTTTATGCGTTTAATTTTTGGGTGGCAAATTAATTTGCCAGTAACAATTTTAATTTTTTATGTTTAACCGATTTTAATAGTACCTAACCTAGTACTACATGTTGAAAACTTATCCTGTGATAGTTTGTTTCCAAACAGAAGCTCTTTCAAACAAATTATCACAGTATAGGTTTTTAGAAGCCAATTGAGGTGGTAATTTGAACATTGAAACAAACAAATGTTATAGTTCAGGATTTCTTGGATATCCACTTCTGGTTTGTTCGTAAGTTCACGAATGTTTAGGGACTGAACTTATGAACAAACCAGAAGTTGACATAAAAAAAATCCTGAACTATGTACCATCACTTCTAAATGTCCCCAAAACAATTAAACCAATGTTAGTTTGGCACTTTAAAAATTAAACAAACTATCCATTACATCTTCCCCATCTTTAACCTTTAAAAGCAGAAGTTGATTTTTTTTTTTAAAATTAACTATGTTTAGCAATTCTTTTTAAGACTATGAATTGGTCCAAAACAAGATTATATCAGGATTTAGAATTCTGAAATGGTTATGATGCTTGAATGATGTAAGACTGACTATGTTGTCTTTATTCTAGGCTGGAGAAACCCTTCATGGACAGCTGAACCAGCACAATGTGTCTTCTCAGGCTCTACAGGAAGCTAAAGCTGAGATCTTGGCCCTGCAGAACCTCCTCCAGGAGAAAGAAGATATCCTAATACAAGTAAATCTTCAGCTGGCTCAGAAAACTGATGCTGCCCGGAATCTGGAAGCCGTCAATCTGGACCAGAAACGGGAACTCCAGAGGTTAGTTGAGGAGCGTAAAATAACAGTTGAAGCTTTGGAGTCATCAGTTCATTTTCATGAAGGACGAAGTAAAGAACTGGAGTTTTTAGTGGAGAAGTATGATGTGCGTGAGAAGGAGCTTGTTATATGTATTCAGCAGCATGAGTCCAGGGAAAAAGAACTGGAAGTGAGTGTGAGACAATATGATAGCCATGAGACAACTTTTCAAGAGACGGTTTCAAAACTTCAGGAGCAGTTAGTAAATGTCTCAAAAGAAAAAGAAATTCTTTTGTCATCCATGGATTCAGCTGGGCAAGATGAGCAGCAAAAGATTGCAAAACTTACATTTGAGTTGCAAACTTTGATTTCTGAAAAGGACATGGTTGTGGGGGATTTAGAAAAGGTTAAGTCGCGCAATACTGAACTTGAAGTGTTGTGCAGAGAGCTTGAGGACCTTCAGTCGGAGTGTTCAGTGAAGCAGACAGAAAATGATGAACTGAGGAACAGGATTAACGACCAGCAAGGAGAAGCTCTTGCCCTCAAATCTCAAATGGAGCTTCTGCTCCAGAAAAGAGAAGACAATGGGCAGGAGGCAGAGGTGCTCCGGGAAATGCTGGAAACCAAGGAGAAGATTTACAAGGACGAGCTCCAAGAGAAAAATACCTTCATTTCACAGCTAGAAGCAGACATTAAGTGTTTTCATTTTGAGAGAAGTTCCTATGTGTCTACCATAGAGTCACTGAACTTACAGGTACTGACCTTACAAACTCAACTCAAAACTTCCACAAGAGAGTCCGAAACATACAAGAGTAAAGCTGAAACATTCAGCAAAGAATTAAAACTGTTGAGAAAAGATGCAGATGTTTCAGGAGATGTGGTTGATGGTGATTCCTCTGATTGTGCTGATGCATTTGCAGTAGAATCAGAACTAGAAGTGAGGAGAGTTCAGGCCAATGTGACCAAAACTGTTGAATTGAAAAAATCTAAGGAACACTCTGTGGCAGTTGATAACAAAAAGCTATCTTGGGAATTTGACTCTGAAGATCCTCAGAAGGTTCTCCAGGAAGGTGCCCTGTATATGGATACAGTGCAGTCTTTGGGTTCAGCTGTGGTTGGTGATGAAAACAGTGCAAAACTAAATGACTCTGATTCACAGCTTGTGTCCTTGAATGAAGAAATTCAGAAGCTAAAAGAAAGGTGCAAAGAGTACTTGGACAAAATTGCAAGGTTAGAAAACGACCTTGAATGTTCTAAAATTGAAGTACTTGATGCAACAGCGAAAATGAATTCTTTTGAGACACAGTATCACATCCTTGATAGTCAGTATCAAGAGTCAGGTTCTCATGTGCTTAGTCTTTCATCTGAGTTACATAATACATGTGAGAGACTCAAAGAGACCAAGTGCACTTATGAAAAAGTGTCCACAGAACTTTCTGAACAGGTCAAAGAAAACTCTGCTCTTGTGTCAAAATTAGAACAGGTCAATGAAGAAATGCATTTACTTCAAGTTAAGGTCACTGATTATGATATTAAATTGAAAGAACTTGAACAAGCGTCATTTGCAGTTCGAACAAAGCTTGAAAGTGAGTGTGCTGAGTACAAGAGTCAGTTGGACCATCTCCAGCAGTCTGTGGAAGCTTCAGGACAACAGAGGGAGGAGACACAGTGTGAGGTACATGTGACAGAGATCAACAAGCTGCAGAAGGAGCTGGCAGAGACAAAAGCTGGCTTGGAGGAATCCAATCTGGGAGCTGAGAAGTTGCAAGAGGACCTGGAGAATCAGTGTGACCAGTATGCTGCAGAAGCTGCTGAACTTCAGGCACAACTAGCCAAGACCAAAGAAGTAGTATCTCAGAGTAGAGACCAGATAAATTCCTTGGAGGAGAAATGTGACATCCTGACTAAGGAGATAGACAGTTTACAGCAGGATCATGTTCAAACTAAAGAACACTTGAACATTGCTCAAGAGAAATCAGAATCTGATACAAACAAGATTGCTGAGCTGAAAAAACAAAGTGAAAAACATATTGAGGAAATTAAACAGCTTCAGATCGAAGTTGATTCTGTCAAGGATGAACTGAAACAGGAGCAAGAAAAGTCAAAAGAATCCCAAGATGAGGTTGCTGATTTGAGGAATAAACATCATTCCTTGTCAGCTGGTCACTCAGAAGCGGTTAAACTTTTGGAGACAGAAAGAGATCAAATGCTTGAACAAATGAAGTCAGATCTGAAAATAAATGAATCTCAAAGAGAAATTCTAGCTGATGAAGTCCATGTCATTCAGCAACAGCTTTTGAGTAGTTGTGCTGAAACAGGAAACCTGAGTGTAAAGTTGCACCAGAGTTGTGAAAGTGTGAAGCAGCTTCAGGCTCTCTGTGCTTCTTATGAGGAAACAGTAGCCGAATTAAAGTATGAAGAGGAAAGGACAAATAGAAAAGTTGGAGAGATTAAACAAGGATTTGATTATGATCAAGAAAAATGGGAGTCAACAGTGAAAGAAAAAGAAACACTTCTCACAAATTTAAACAAAGAATTTGAAGAGTTTAAACAATCAACAGAAGTTAAAGTAGAAGAAAAAGAGAGACAGTTGATTAAGTTACAAGAAGAGATGATTACCAACCAAACAGAAATCAAACAGTTGACTGAAACACACATATTATCCCAACAACAAGCAGAACAAGCTTTTTCAGAATTGAAAGAACTGCATGTGGATCTTGCTTCAAAGGAGAAAGAACTTGCAACAATCAGTGCCAAGCTTCAAGAGATGAGTTTAGGAGCTGAACAAAGCCAAGCTGAACTCCAGATGAAATGTGCTGACCAAGCGGCAGATATTTCTAAACTGACATCGGAGAAGGAAGAACTAAGTCAGAAACTCACAGAAACCATTGCTGATTCTGAACATGAAAAAGAAAATCTGCAGTCTTCTGTTTGCGACCTACAAGGACAAGTCGGAAGTCTTGAAAAGGAACTACAGCAAATGAAGGCAGAATACACTAGAACAGTTGAAGAGGAAAGAAGTGTCAAATCTGAGGTAAGATCCCAACTTGATGTTGCCTCAGAAGAGGTTACAAAACTTCAGAATGATTTAGACATGGCTAAAAGAGAACTTGTTGAAACTCAGAATGAAATGGAAAAGTTGCGATCTGATTATGAAATTCAACTGCAGGAGTATTTGTCAATTACTGAAGAGCTTAAAGGTGAGACTAAGACAAGCATGGCTCAAATTGAGCAGTTAACTTCAAGACTTCAGTGTGAAAAAGGTGCTAAGGCAGAGATTCAGAGTCTGTTTGAGAAGTCTGTGTCTGAACTACAGACTCTGCAGCAAGATTTCCAAGTCCACAGAAAAGATCAAGAACAGATTCATAATCAAAAGCTAGCTGTAGATGAAGTGCTTAATATTGAACAGGCAGCCAGGATGGAACTGCAAGCTCAGTTTGAAAGTTTGTCGTCTGAATTTGATAGAGTCAACACCAGTGAGAAGAAACTTCAAAAGGACATCGTGAACAATTTCCAAAGGATCAGGACGTTAATAAGGCAAACTGATGTATCATCAGAATTATCAGCTGATGATTCAGTATCAAATGTTGATGATGGTTTGAAAGTGCTGGAAGAATCAATGAGAAATATGAAACATACTTTGGAAGAACATATGACAAATCAAGAAATTTTAACTGAAAAAAATTCAGATCTTGAAGCTCAAAATTGTGAACTGACCACAAAATTGGGAGTTGTCAGTAAAGCAGAAAATTGCTTGAAGTCTGAAGTAGAGGAACTAAAAGTTGAGTTGGAGAGTACAAGATTACAGATGAGTAATGAGTTGACCGAGCTGAAAACCTCTCAGGCTAAGGTGACATCTCTGCAGGAGGAGAAGGAGATCCTCAAAGCCAACTTTGACTCGTGTATGGAAGACATGCAGCAGAAGCTGTCCGAACAGGAGAACCAGAGTCGGAGTCTTCAGTCCGATCTGAAGGAGACGGCCAAAGACAAAGACAGGGACAACAATGAGGCCAAGATCCTGTATGAGGATCACATCACTGAGTTGGAGGACAAACTAATCAAACTGGAGACTGATCTCTCACAGGCAAAGAAAACCATATCAGAAAACAGTGAGACTAAGAGCTCTACCCAGGAGACTTATGAAAACACACTCGCTGAAATGGAAGAAAAGGTCAGCTCATTTGAGTCTGAAAATATACGTCTGCAGGAGCAACTGTCAAGATTCAGTGAAAGCTTTATCCAGGAGAAAGATGATATTAAGGGCATATTTGAATCTCAGATTTGTGAACTTGAAGAAAACTGTAAGAGTTTTGAAGCTACAATACACCGACTGCAGGAGCAGATCTCTGAATCTTCCAAAATTAATGAACAAGAGAAACGGGCAATGGAACAGAATTATGATATCCAGCTATCTGAAGTAGAGGACAAGTATAGAGTGTTTGAGATGACAAATGGAAAGTTGAAAAGACAGATGGATGAGATGTTAAATGACTTTAAAATTGAGAAAGAAGATCTGCAAAAGATGTATGAAAGCCAGATTGTAGATCTTGAGGACAGAATCAGTCATAGCGAGTTAACAGCTAACAAATCTATGCAGCATGTTTCAGACATATCTAAAGACTTTGGTGATGAGAGGGAAACATATGAACTGAGGGTGCAAGACCTTGAACAAAGATGCTATGAGTTGGAGAAGAGCAGGGACGATGTCCAGGATAGACTGGAATTGGTCAGTGAGTCTGCCAAGCAGGAGAGGAAATCCCTTCAAGAATCCATGTCCAATCAGATTCAAGATTTACAGAAGCAGAAAACTGTGATGGAAACTGAATATGCCGCATTGAAGGATGTTCTGGAAGAGAGAGAACAGAGTCACAAAGAGGAGATAGAATTGTCAAAGTCAGAATATCAACTCACAATGGAAACATTGGAAGAGAAATGTGTTCAGTTGACCCTCCAGTTAACTGAGGAAAGTCATGAAAGAATGGTAGATCTTCCTGAGAATTCAAGGACAAGGGTTGAAATGCAGAATGATAAGCCTCAAGTTGAAACACTAACTTCTCAGAAAGCTGAACTTGAAAGAGCTCTTGCTGAAATGCAGTCAGAGTATATGATCGAGAGGAAGACACTGGAAGAAAAGTGTCAAGATCTTATGTCTCAGTTGTCTAAGCTTGAGCAACAAGTTGACAGAAGGGTTCAAGTAGAATCTGTTCAAACCTCATCTGCTGTAACATCATCTCTAACAAAAGATATTGAATTGTATAAAGCTGAAGTTGAAAAACTTTTCCTTGAAAAAGATAAGCTTGAAGAATCTTTAGAAACTGAAAGGGACCGTCTAAAGGAGGCCTCAGAAAAACTTGCAGAGGTAGAAAACAAGTACCAGAAAGAAATTAAAAAGCAGACTGAGCCTTCCCATGGAGATTCAAAGACTGTTCGAGAACTGAAAGACAAAGTTAAGATGCTTAACCAAGAGCTGAGCAAAGAAAAGCAAAGACTAAAAGCATCAAAACTTGCAGTAGAGAAATCTAAGAAGGAACTTCAGAACCAGAAGTTGTCATCTAATGAGGAGATCGAGTCCTTGAAGACCAGACTGGAGGCCTGGGAGGTGGAGCTCATACAAAGACGACAGTTTGTAGAACAGGATAAAACCGCTCTTCAGTCAGATGGCATCCAGAGACAGGCTGAACTTGAAACACTTGTGAGGAGTTATGAACAAAAGGTTGGTGATCTAACAGATGAGCTGCAATATCTGAAAAGTGGACCTCATTCAAAACAACAAAGTGATTTCCGAACTTCCACACTTAAATCCCTGCCACAAATTCATGTCACTTTATCAGACTCACCCATCTCAGATGCTTTTGAACCAGAACCCGATTTTCAACAAATAGTGCATAGTCAACAAGAATTTCCAGCTCATTCAGCACATCCCCTTAATGAAGGAACAGATACTGCTGTTGTACAAGGGTTTCAACCTGAGGTCGACACTGAAGACTTTATAATATTTGAAACAGACTCATCTGAAGGTCACAAGCCGGTAAACACTTTGATTGATAAAAATGGGAATGTACAAGTGTCAACACATTCTGCTGCATGTGATGAGGCCTTGATCAGTGGAGATGGATTTCAGCCTGAAGTTGATCATTCCAAAGCTGATACATTCCAGCCTGAAGATGCCGGGGAATTCCAACCTGAAGAGGATGTAGAACAAGAAGGCATAATTCCAGTGAACTTTGTTGCACAAATTTCAACCTCAGAGTCAGGCACACAGACAGATGATGGAGATCTCTCTCAACACCAAGAGTTACAGGCTGTATCAAACGTACCTGTCACATCCGTTGATGCAGCTTCTACTTCAGAAGAAATAGAGTCCATCAGGAAACAGCTGCAGCATGAGAAGGATCTCCTTGAGGAAGATTATGTCAAGAAGATGAATAAACTCAAAGTGGAGCTAGAATATGAACACCAAACAGCTATGACTGACTACAAGAAAGAAGTTGACAAAACAATGCAAAAGAAGTTGTCGTCTATGAAAGATGAAAAGCACAAGGCATTCATCAAAGCCCTGAGGAAAGCAAGAAAACAGCTTGAAGAAAAACACAAGAGCGAGGTGGAGAAACTGAGACGTGAGATGTTGAGAACTGACAAGGAAGCATCCCCAGACCTGTCCGAATCTGACCTTGTGAAACAGCTCCACAAAGATAATCAGGTATGTTGTTTAAGTTTTTATTTTAAATACAATTCTTCTCTTTCTGTGTAATTGCATGTTATGTGTAATGCTATTCAAATCTTTTCAACAACTATGCATATGTATATTTACTTTTTTCTATTAAATTTAAGCCATATTCTTTCTTCAACTGCTTGTATTTATGTATCAAATACATTTATATATTCCACTTAATTTAAATCTTTTCATTGCATCTTTTGATTTAACTTTTAATATGTTGGGATATAAGTTCATGTATGCACAGCTCTTATTCACATTATTTATATTTATTTATAAGTATATTCAAAGTTGTTATCAGCTCTTTAACCCTTAGAGTACCAAGTTCCAAATTCCATAGGCTGTTGAAAACCTATCCTGTGACAATTTGTTTAAAAGAGCTCCTTTGGGAACTCTTTTAAACAAATTATCACAGGATAGGTTTTCAACAGCACAAGGTCTTCACAGTTTTAAATCCTACTAAAATCACTTGGCACTCTTAAGGGTTAACACTATTTTGAAAAGCTCCTTCCTTCCTTTAGGAGCTGGCTGAGGCTCGTGATGCCCTGCTACAGGAGATAGACCGCACTCAGCAGAGCCAGGTTCAGGAAACCTGGATACCTCAACCAGAGCAAAGGTCCTCCTCTCCGAGGTCTGGACACGGAACAGACAGCCCGGATGGGGAGATGACTGATCGTCATCAGTCAGAGAAGTTCCTGGAGGAACTAGAGAGCCTGTCACAGAGATCTGGCAGTGAGCTGCCCTTGGAGTGGGAGCTTACCATGTCAACTGATGATGGAGTCTTTGATAGAGAGATAGATGAGGACGGTCTGTGTGCAAGAGCTGAGTGTCTAGAGGTGAAGAGGCAGTATCACAGCCTTGTTGGTCTGTACCAAGCACAGACAGACAGTGTCTTTATAGAAGAATCTGCAGATCGACTTCAGAATCCTGAGCAGGAGAGGAGACCGAGGATCGACAGCAGTGAACACGGAAGTGACATGACAGGATCGAGTCATCAAAGAGCTGAGGCTGTGAACACATCACAAGATGTTAGTGAAGGGGAATACTTTGAGGAGAGCTTTAAGGATAAGATTCAGAAGCTTGAAGCAGACAACATCGCATTGGAGAAGAAGTTGTGTGACCAGCTGGAGCTGTTTACTGTGGAGAAGCAGCAGCTGAAGAACAGATGCGAGCAGATGAAGGTTAACCTGGACTCTACATCCTCATCAAGGCAGAATGTGGAGGAGAAGCTCGTCAAACAGCACGAGATGCTTCAGAGCTCCATCACTCAGCTGAGGACAGAGTTCACTCATGTTGCCAATGATTCTGAGGAGATAAGCAGAGATCTGACTTCCCTCAGTGCTGAGACCGCGTCTGTGGAAACCCAGACCGATTTGTCAAATGACAGTTCCTCGCATGGTATAATACCGCACATTGAGACTGCTACAACACAAACAGCTTCTGTCCATGATCAAAAACATCACCCGAGCAGTGAAACGCAGGATGCTAACTTATTATCAAGAAAAGATGTTCATTCTTCAACGAATGTGAGCACTCCACTGACCCAAAGAAATGTTAGAACTGAATTGAATTTTGGTGACACTGATCCTGGGTTGTCCTTTGTTGAAGGCTCGGTTTCCTCCAGCGCTTCCTCTCCCACTGACAGCTTCTCTCTTCCTAGCATAGACCACATGTTCTCTGATTCTGACAGCAGAGTTCAGAGCCCAACTGGAAGAACACCAAGTCGGAGAAAGAAGGAACCGGCAATAAATATATCCTTCAATACAAAATCAGTTGTTTCCATGAAAACCACAGAAAGTGCATGTTTTTTGAACCAGGAAAAAATAGAACTGACAGGAACTGTCAGCTCGTCAGGAACCGTAGTGCCTGAGGAATATGCTAAAGTAGCACTGGAAGTTCATCATGCTGAAATGGTGGAAGAAATCACCAAGCTTAAGAAGGAGCTTCATGATGCTAAGGCCAAATATGCTCAGGAAAATGCTATGTTGAAGGAGCAGGTTGAGAGAGAGCTGATTGCAAGACAACTCTGGATTGAAAAGAAGGTTCCTGACGACAAGCTAATCAAGGAACTGCCATTGTCCACTGACATCATTGAGCTACGGCAGGAGGTGGCTGTACTCAAGGAGAACAACAAGATGTTGGTGGATGACAACAAGAACATGCTTGACCAGCTCCGGGAGAAGGAATGCCTCATGCTTCACTTCAGAGACAAGTTTGACACTCATGCTCTTGGTATTGAGGAATGTCAGCATGGATCAGACACTCAGCTGTTGATGCTGCAGAAGCAGAGAGATGAACTTGTAGATGAGATACAAGACTTTCATGAAGAACATGAACGGCTCTTGTCAGTCCTTGATGCTCGGACAGCAATGGAAGACACCTTAAGACGGGAGAAAGAAATGCTTCTGGAAAAGCTTGTGCAGTATGAAGAAGCCCAAGGTGTGACTGCAGTAAAACACACAGAGTTTGAAGTACTGAGAGCGGAACAGAGAAGGCTAGAACAGCTTTTACTGATGAAGGATGAAAGCGAAAAACAGCTCCTGAAGCAGAAGAGGCAGATGGAGGAAGAGATGTATGACATTGAAGGAAAGCTGAAGGAAAAAGAAGCTTTCCTCGACGAAGAGAAACATCGCCTGTTGAGAGAAGTGAAGGAGAAAAATCTTACGATCCTTAAACTGGAGACTTTGACCGCAGGATCTGATGTTTGTCAGAAAAAAACGATTGAACAAAGATCTTCAACTGGACATGTACCTTTAGATGGACGGGCAGCCAGTGGTCAACCTGTGCCACTGGAAGCTAACTATGATGAGGCTATTGAGATTCTGAGGATCAAGCTCCGACTGGAGTATGAAGTGAAAGAGGCCGAGCTCAAAGAGAAGCATGCGAGCGACCAGGCATCTTTCTGGCAGCAACATAACAAGAAGGTGCCCTAATGTTTTCTTTCTTTGTCACCAGCTTTGTGTGGGGAAAGGGTCGACTTCATTCATACTGTTCTCTCTTAACCCTTAAAGTGCTAAAGACAATATTTGGCTGTTTTACTAATTTCCAACCTAAATAAGCTATTAAAAACCTGTCCTGAGATACTTTGTTTAAAAGAGCTCCTGCAGGAGCTCTTTTAAACAAATTAACTCAGGATAGGTTTTCAACAGCACAAGGTCATCAAAGTCAGAGTTATCTCCTGTTATCCCAAATTCAGCACTCTCGGGGTTAACATTGCATCAACTGGACTCTTGATTCTAGGATAGTGTAATAATGTAGATAAAAAAGAACTATAAATTTGGTGCTGCATTACGAAATCAAAACGCACAACTTAATCCTTACCGTGTGGCATAGTTTTGGACAAGTTATCCTAAATGGCTTGTACCAGAATTTTTAAGCTTTGCACCTATCCCAATCAGTGTCTTAATTGAACATCACCGCCGGTCTAGCCAAGTTGCCTGACTCAAATATTTTCGTGAGACGCACGGTAACAGTTAAGTACATGTATAAAAAAATTAAAGTTTCCTTTGTTAACTCTTACTGTGCGTGAAAAAGAATTTTTCGGATCTGGTCATCAGGCCTAGATTGTTTCAGTGAGACAATAATTGGTATAGGCTGTTGAGGTGTCTCGAATGTGTCACTGGGGGAAGATTTTAAAAAAACATGGTAAGGGTTAAAAGAACTTTGAAGACAGGATTATTCTTGCATTTAACCCTTACCGTGCGGCTCCCGGAAATATCCGGGTCAGGCTGTTAGCCTGACCCAGATATTTCCGTAAGCCGCCTGGACAATAATGAGTGAGGCATAATTGGGACAGGCGTAACCCTTAAACATTTCGGGACAAGCCATTCAGGATAACTTCTTCAAAACTATGCGGTAAGGGTTAAAATGTGAAACAGTTGATGTGATGAAGAGAACTTGGTGTAAATGGAAAAACCTTGTAGTCATATTTTGTCTCTTGTGAATGAAGTCTGCCCTGGGTTGAATTGTAAGAAGGTTTATTTATTCTTTGTTTGT
>JAULCD010015668.1:0-12858 GCA_032361085.1 Calliostoma canaliculatum | reverse complement strand
ATCGTAGGCTTACGACTGTCGTAGAGCAGAGATCGATTTGGAACCGGTGCCGATTGGCACCGGTTCCAAAGCGATCTATGCGCTACGACAGTCGTAAGCCAATGTTATATTCTAGCACTTACGATCAACTTACGATAAAATCGCTTTGAGGAACGAGCCCCAGGTGGTTTTGATGTATGTTCCTAGTGCATGGGATACTTGTGAGTGATTGTTTGGTGTTGGTGCAACAAGTATATACGTAGATGAAAATGAGTCACGCACCTGTTTGTCTAAAAAGACATGCAGGTATAATCGATATCTTCCCTGAACTATTTACAGCTTGTTTGAAAATAAAACTTGTGAATGTATACTTTATGACTTCAGTCAATGCACGTATGCAAGACAGTTACAACAGAATGGTTGACGATATGTTTTTGTCTCACTGACATGCTCGTTGACCATGCTTCCTAGAAGATATTAACATGTTTTATGGTGCACCAAGTAGTTGAAGTGTTTTGTTGTTGCAGCATTTCAGTGCAAATGGTTTTAAAACCTCGAACGTGTATCGCCAGGACATCGGTGAATTTCGTGGCGACTCCTGGACACCTTTTAAGGAAATCAACTTGGCCTACCAGTGTTACAGTGGTACATTAACTTTTAAAATTAGGTTTATTTGTCCAATTCCTCTTATAATTAAAACCACTCTAACTTATTGAGTCTTAAGGGAAACGTTGGTTGTTTTTCCTACAAGTCAAAAATAGGGGCTAATAATACAAGAAGTGTTGCTTTCAGTGTGCACGCTACACATAATTATACTATTGTTAATGAACGACAGCGGAGTACGGATGTTCTGGTGCCCCACCTGCCTGTCAGAACGAGGGATACCCTGGTGTACAGAGAGGGGTGTGTGGTTGTGTGTGTCCAGATGGGCTGGATTCGAAAACCAACTGCACCACTCTTCAGCCAGGAGGTATGACATATATCAATGTATTTGGCTTTATTAGACGTTATGAGATGTGTTATTTCACTACGACATGTATATTGACAATTTGGAAGAACTAGAACAAATGTATAAACATTAGTCAGCAGATATTCGTTGGAATGTGACAGACCTTGTAGATAATCAACGTCTTATTGCACGTTAGTAACGTTTCGGTATAGACTCTAATATTGTTTTCAAGTTTAGATATGTTGATCTCCAGCAGTACATTTGCAGGAAATAAGCTGACTTACTCAATAGATTGAGTCATGGTATTTAACAAAAATAATAAGTAATACATGAGATTAACAAATACAACAATTATTGTACACGACTTTAACGCATTAATCGCCTAATCACTACACTTGCTACTTGTTTGAAACATATTATCTTCTTTCAAAACATTTATGTAATGGCCAGAAGTGACTTTTGTTTCAATTAAGAATTTATATTTTACATTTTATTTCATATCAAATTCAGTTTAGTTTTACTTTTTACATTCCAAATTCAGTTTAGTTTTACTTTTAAATTCCATATTCATTTCTTTTGGGGGTTCTAGTTTTTTACAAGTTGAGGGGGAGTTACTTTTGATCAGCAGCGTGACCATGTCATGCTGGAAAAAGCCACATGCTCCGCAGCCACACGGGCTCAACTGTTAGGTGACTTTTGTAAAAAATAATGGTAAGTTTAAGTTTAGTTCTTATTTTAGAAATAGGCGAATTTAATTTATCTTTCATTCATCATTTCGATATAATTTGATAAATATTAATTTACTACTTTAACTTATGTTCTATTTTAGACAACATGTGCTAGGGTAGCTCAGTTGATAAGCAGTTCACCGGCTCTCACCTAAAGTTTATTTTATAACTTGTTCTTAATGCTTATCGCTTGTAATTAACTGTACTGTAAAGAAATATTAAGAATTTTAGATGTAATTTAATACTTTGATAATTTAGATAAAAAGATACTTAGTTACTTACTAAAGTTTTGTTGATTTCAGTCAATTTAGTACAACTACTGCACCATGTATTTATAAGAAGAAAAAAGAAATATGAAAGAAAGAAAGAAAGAAAATAAGAATAAAAAGAAATTTCTAAGGAAAAGAAACTTGGCTTGTTTGTGGATCGTATAGCATTGACATTATTGACCAAATATGAAAGAAAAGACAGAGAAGGGGCTTGACTATACATTGGAAATTAAAGCCAATAATATTGATAGTCTCCATAAACAGTTAAAGAAATCATGTGAATAAATCAAGTGCTCTATGACTGAAAATGTAGATTCTGAAAAACACATTGAGAGTGTACGTAAGCGATACTCAGGCTGGTTAAAGTCGTATTACAATTTGTATTGTGAAGGAGACGAATACGCTAAGTTGTTTGACGATTCTGACCAGTTGGCATTTCATGCCGAGTGTTCTGCTCAAGATGAAGTATTACAATTGTTAAAGAGAACAGCTGAAATGTACTTTATTCAATATAGTCAAAATCAAAGAAGTGAAGATATGAAAAGTGTTTGTTCTCAAAGAAAAGATCCGTTGGTTCCAAAAGTAGTCATCGTTCTTTGGCTAGCTATATGCATTTCGCTAAGTAAGAAGAGAAACACAGACAGGCAGAGCTTTTTCTTTTATTCAACATTTCTATATGATTTGATAAATATTAATTTACTACTTTAATTTTTGTTCTATTTTTAGACAACATGTGCTAGGGTAGCTCAGTTGATAAGCAGTTAAGCGGCTCTCACCTAAAGTTGGAGTTTTATTTTATAACTTGTTCTTTAATGCTTATCTCTTGTAATTAACTGTACTGTAAAGGAATTTGAAGACTTTTAGATGTACTTTAATACTTTAATAATGTAGACAAAAATATACTTAGTTATTTACTTAAGTTTTGTTGAGGTCAGTCAATTTATTACAACTGCTACACCATGTATTCATAAGAAAAGAAAAAAAGTAAGAAAGAAAAAAAATAAGAATAAAAAGCAAATTCAAAGGAAAAGAAACTTGTTTTGTTTGTGGATCGTATAATTTATTTTGTCAGAGATAATTTTGATGTAATGCAATAAATGGTATTGCTATGAGTAAAAAAATTGGTTTTTATATTGTGCCATAAACACAAATACCCTTTGACTAATTTAAATTTTTTAAAAAACATAAAATAAAATGAAACGAGTATGTTAAAAATGTTCAATTTCTTGTTCGTTTATTAGCTCAACTTAACATATGTTCATTGACTCGTGTGTATGTTAGGCCACACGAACATTTTGATAACGGGCACCTGTAACCAAATTTTGTTGCATTTACATCAACAGATACACTCGTGCATTGCGAAGTTCCTACATGTACCTACTAAAAACGTTTTCTCCCTGTAGTTACAAATGTACACACGATGGTATTTAATAGTGTACTAAAATGAGGCGCACATGCATGGAAACAAGAAACGAGGAGCACGTGTCTCATATTTCATGCTTGTACCAGTTTAAAGACGAAAATACATAACAAAGCAGCTACTGAAGTCCTGGCCCCTGTTTCACAAAGACGTCATAACTTTACGACGTCGTAAATCATATCACTGGGTTAATGAATTTGCTTTACAAATGCAAAACAAATCGTTGTAAATGGTGCACTATCCAAAGAAAAACTTGTTTTTCTTTGGATAGTGCATAGTTTATAACAATTTGTTTGCATTTGTAGACCAAATCCATGAACCCTGTGACATAGTTTACGACGTCATAAAATTATGACATCTTTGTGAAACGGGGGCCTGGGCCCCGTTCCTCAAAGCAATCTAAGTGTTAAGATGATTGAAGTTATTTTTTTAAATAATGCTCTGTAAATTTGTTTCTTTTTATAAGATTAAGACTTTCGCAGTAAAAAAATCTTTTGAAAACGATGTCAAAAGATACTTGCCCTATAGCAATATCTGCGCTATGACAGTCGTACGCTAGTATTTTATTTGAACACTAAGCCCAAGATCAAATTTAGGTACAATAAAGTTCAAAATTCTCAACTAGTTGTGCATGCCAAAAGTCTCCTACGCTATTAAAGGGTGTTTGGACTATAATCTATACATGTAAGGCGTTTACTTGTCTAAAGTCTAAAAATAAAAACCTACTCAGCAAAGATGTTAACAATTTAAAGAAACCGAATAGGGCAGATGTCCATAACAAAACCTCTGTGAAAAAACCCACCAACATCGTTCACTTATTCCAAAGTGACCGATCTGTTTTGAAATATAATTTGATGTTCTCCTTACAAGCGAGAACATTTGTAATTATGCAATATGACTTAAAGTCTCTTGCTTTGATTTATGAAAACTTGATATTCAAACACCAGCTACGTTTGTTGGAAAGGTACTATGACCAAAGTGAAAGCAATGGTTAAACAAGTTTTGTAAAATCAATATGACACAATAGTGGGGTTATATTTCTGCACTATTATTTGGCTTTATTTTGCTATTTCTTGGGGTGTTGCTTTAAAAGTCTTATGCTCTTATTACTGTTGTCACCTTTTGTTTTCCACATCAACTAATGAGAAAAGCGTCATTACTACAGGATAGTTATTTTTAAAGTAAAATACATTTTACTGTATTATGTCTTTGTATTGAAGACAACTGCTACTTAATTTATACATACCGGTGTAATAGTTAAAAAGTTTGCAATAGGTTCGAGGTTTGATCCCCGGCCGTGTAAAATCAAACGACGTTATAAAAAATGTACTCTTACGATGTTTTGTCGTGAGGACTGGTTGGCTGAGAGTCAGTATACTGTGTCTGAGTGGGATATTCATGTAAACTGCGACATGGTGTCTCTCTGAACTGGCACGTTCAGCATCGGTGAAATACCCGATCTAGTACAAACAGACACACAAACATGCACATAAAAAGATTACGGGCATCGGCATTACTCTCAGCAATTGATAACTGTCCCACAGGGCTGTGATTGCCGCACCCTTGGTTCATTAGTACCAGCAGATACTCGCCGGTTTCACAGGGCCAAAATAAATGTTCCCTGCAGTAAAATCTGACTGCCGCGATATAAATAAAACATTGTTTAAAACGGCATTAAACCCAAACTCGCTCACTTACTTTATTAATAAACGCTACAGTACAAAATTTCCTTTTTAAATAAACAGTTAGAAAAACGTTACAGTAACGTCTACAAAACTAAACACCTGTATCGTTATTAAGGCTGCCACCTCATGTGTTGTACTTTGAAATATATGTGTTTGGTTATATTGGATTACATGGATGGTACAACTTATGGTGCCCTTTATCAATGCGAATATAGACCCTTTATTGCAATGCAGTTTAAAGTACCCTGACCAAGGTTTCACCTCATGTGTTACTTAATTTTGCATTTATCCTTTGAAGTGTTGAACACGATATAAGCTTATTTCAACCAAAACAGGCAGTTGAAAATCTATTTTGTAAATTAACCACATCATCTGTCATTATTAATGTTACCGATATTCATGTCGTACTTAAAAAATATGCGCTTGGTAACATTGTATTATATAGCTGATACTACATATTGTATCTGTTAGAAATACGAAATAGACATTGTGTTGCTTTGCAGTTTAAAGTACCCTGGCCTAGGTTTCAACCAATACAACCCAGTTTTGCATTTTAACCCTTGTGCTGAGCAGATTTGCCTATTATTCCTAAAACCTATTAGTCTGTGGTAATTTGTTAAAGAAACCCCATAGGATAGACACAATAAGTCACAAGTTTTGAGACTGACTGAAACCAATTTATTACTGTAAGTGTTCAGATACTGTCTCCACCTGTTTCAGTGTGTGGAGGTATTATTGAACTGTCCTGGAACAGACGCCATGTGACAATTTCCTCCCCGGGCTACCCAGACGGCATGGCGGAAAATAAGACGTGTCTGTGGCTCATTAAGGTAGGCAGAATTTGTCTTTTCATGTATTATTCTAAATGTTAAACAGTTAAGTGTTAAAAGGGCATTTTTAGTTGTTTTTCTGCCTTCACGCTTGCTGGTCTATGTAATTCTCTTGACCCAAACAACTTTGACGACCTTGGTTGTATTTCAATGTCATAGAATAATTTAACCAATTTTTGTTGTTACACCTCAGTTCCAGAATCTCAATGTGGATCTGGAATAATATGTGTTACATTAAAATACACGAATGCAGGACAGGAAGGCCCGATATATCATGACGTAAAGGAATGCGCCACCTCATGGATACATTGGTGCCCCCTGATGCAATGACTAAGTGAAAAGCTTTAAAGTCATTGAATACTAAATACATTTCATAGATGACACTTCTTTGCAGAGTGAGATGCGATGTGTCAGAAGTTGCCATTTATAAACATTATTCAGTTTGTTATGCAAATTCTAAAATGCAAATTTCAAAAATACAGTTGTGGTTCTTAATTTTAAATTTGTTTGGCTTGTTATGCAAAAGCAAAACAATATATGTATTAAACAATACCTTCATAAGTGTACAACAAACGTAGAAAAATACTTATTTTATCGCAAAGTGTACTTACATGGTACATGTTATGGTAAATTAACTGTATTACATGGACTATCGGCCAATGACACGTTCACTCAATGTCAAGGGCATCATTAAGTTACGTAACTCTTCCTTAAACATTTCAAACAGCGATCAAATATGTTAAAGAAAATTGTACGGCAGCCTTAGTCGACACGTTAATCATTTGAATGTCCTATAATTACGTGTATCAATGAAAGGTTTGGGTTCGTCTCTTTTTTTAAAAAATTAACAAGAGCTGAAACAATTTGATCTCTGAATTTTAAAAAGCCATATACCACATGATCGAGTAAAAATAGTTTCAAATGAAAGACAACACGAGCTGTTATTATCAGTGCGTAATAAAAACTATATGTTTATATATTTCGAACGAGCGAGTCTTATTAATATTATCCTATAGTAAGTATTACTATTATGGTGACCTTAAATGGTCCAGTTGTTCAGTGGTGCATGTGGGCTCTAAATTAACAATAATGGAATACTGTAAAACATTTGTGCAAGGATCAAGTCTCAACCTTGAATGTCATCGATTCAAACTAAAACGTTCACATTGTGACTGTCCAGTGTGGTATATCTTGATATTTGGTAGAGTTTGTTCACTTTCTGCACCGAATTTATCTTCTCGTGACCCTTTAATTACTTGAGGTAAACTTTGTCGTGGCCCTATTTTAAGGTAGCGGAGCTTATCAGTTATTCAGGTTACGTTCTGTGCAGAAAACAGACTAATAATATCAACTCCAGAGAATAATAAAATCGTTATCTGTGAAGACCGATTTCATTGGACATTCTGATAACATAAATATAGAAGATATGTGCATTAACCACTGAAATTCAGTGAAGGCATTTAGTGTTCGCGAATAGTGAGCATGCCCTGACTTACTAGTAGCACCCGTCATACACATAACTTCTATTAAAAATCTAATATTATGTGAGGTGTTATCATTGTTTGCCACATGATGATGATTAAAACTACCCACAAAGTACAGCCACATGATGATGATTAAAACTACCCACAAAGTACAATTATCAAAAGTATCAGACAGGATCTTTAAATGGCAGACCCATGTTAGTATAAGTTTCCACAATGGGAGCGGACTGTAGCGACCACTGCATACAAAGTCTATCTATGAACTAAAGTTAATCGTAAGTACTAAACATAACATTGAATAACGACTGTCGTAAGCCTCTGATAAAAAAACATCTTCACAAGACAATGTTTCAAAAATGCTTTACGACAATCTTAACACTAAGATCGCTTTGAAGAACAGGGTCCTTAACTTTCATCTTAGTGCTCTCGGGACGTTCAGATCTTTTAAACTACAAGAGCTTTGTGAAACCAGGTCTAAATAGTAAGGTTAAAACCTATTTTGCATGGAGGTAATACCAGATAAAATATCTTAATTATTCTAAATTGCCTGATTTGTCCTCGGCCATGACTGTGGAATACTATAATATGGCCTTGTGGACAGTCTACATACAATAAGCAAGTCTAATAGCTATGAAATCAGTCTTTAGAAGAAAAAAATTATGATGATACATTTTGAAAATTTAAAAAAAATCCTTGACTAAAATTTTGTCAATCGAAGTCAAGTGAAGGGGTGTGTACAATGTTATATATATCAATGTATATCCTAAACAGTTATATCTTATTTCCAAATTGTGAAAATCTGTTTTCTACCCAACATATTTTGAAGCATGTTATTGCAAAATCGACAACTAATTAATATAGCACAAGCACAGTGGGGAGTCGGGATCTGCACATGTTACCACCAGTAACACATGTCATGATGGAAGATAAATAGTCATATTACACTACTGACTTTACATCATCATGTAGTAGATAATAAAGCCCCCGAGTTGACAAGTGGATGTTATTCAATACCTACAGACATCAATTACATAGAGTGTACGTGAATGAAATATGTGACACTGATGTTGTAGTTAATATTTCAGACAATGTGCAAAAGCGAATTCACGTTTAACTATGAGACGCTGTGTTAGTTCACATTTCAGACTAGACGTAGAGGCATTCACGTACAATATTGACAAAGCTGGTCATGTTTTTTAACCCCTGGAGAGGTGAATTGGTTTTAGAACTGTTACCATCTTCTCTATTTAGGGACATTTAGAAGTGATGGTACACAGTTTAGGACTTCTTGGATGTCAACTTCTGGTTTGTTCGTAAGTTCACGACGAAACGTCGTGAACTTACGAACCAACCAGAAGTTGACATCTAAGTAATCCTGAACTATGTACCATCACTACTACATGTCCATGAACAATTGATCTGATAGCGTTTGTTCAATATTTTCCAGACGTGGAGTGAATCACGCGCTGCATTTTCTCGTCACCTTGTTTTTCTTTCCATGGGTTATCGTGTGGATCATCCTCGTAAGTACAGGCGTTCAAACAGGTTCCCCCTTCCTTCAATCTGATTAAAACCAGTTCCATTGCTACGTTGCGCTTCACAAGTGGATCTGGGGACTTCCAATAAAAGGACAAAAACTGACCTTTCAACGACAATTCAATTTTAACCAATCGGATTGAAACTTCTATTGGTAGTTCGGTGTTGGCTATACGAATTCAAAAGCGTAAGCCACGTCTCGCTTCTTCCAAGATTGTGTTTAAAGAGGTTGTCCTTACCCAGACTACATTACAAAGAGTTACGACAAGATACGAAGTCTTACTAAGAGCAAGCGGGTTAACTTGGGACATCATTTGGTGGTGGAGTATTCATCACACTATCATATTTAACCGCATAAACATGTCCGGTGTCAGTTTGTTTCTTTATTAAACATTCTGAAAATCAAATCGAGAACAGTGGATCAGTTAACAATGAATTCAATGGTAAAACTACTGTATAATAGGAATTAAATGGTACTGTTTTACAAAGCTGTCTTGAAGATACAACCTCATAAACCAAGTCCCTGGGACAATGGGTTAGGTTTACAAATGCTCAAATTCGTTGTAAACTGTGCAATTTCCAAAGAAAACCTTGTTTTTCTTTGAAAAGTACACTGTTTACAACGGGTTTGAGCATTTGTCACCTGATTTATTTGTCCAGTGTATTATAACCCAAGTTTACAACAATGTGTGTAATTTGTGAACTAAACCCATTGATCCAGTGTGTATCAGGGCTCCGTTCCTCAAAGCGATCTTAGGCTAAGTTGATCGTAGGTGGTTTTTGAAACAATATCCTGTGGTGCTGTTTCTTATCTACGACTTACGACTGTAAAGATCGATTTGGAACCGGTGCCAAATGGCAACGGTTCCAAAGTGATCTCTGCACTACGACAGGCATTAGTCTGTCACTTCGTCTTATTAGCGACATCCTTATACCCATTTGAGGCTTCTGTAAAACGTGGAACTGATGAAAAGTTCTATTCAACCCTTACCACGTGGCTCACGGAAATGTCCGGGTCAGACTACTAGCCTGACTCGAATTTTTTTGTGAGCCACACGGTAAGGTGAATTGATGTGTGTACAACTTAAAACTGTGCTTACTTGTATTGTTTCAACAAGCTTGGGTTTGGAATAGGTTATGTTGTCAAATCAACATGGATTGAATATGTTGAAACTAACAAAACTAATATAAACATCCAGACAACCTGATGGTTTTAATTCCATACCTGCTAGGACATTATTCCGATGAATATTGTGACAATTTAAATGTAAAAAACATGAAAGCATGCATGAATTACTTAGATTCAGTGATGACGTCTGGTGTTCGCGAAAAGTGAGCATATCCTTTACTACCAGTAGCACCCGTCATGCTCACAGCTTTTAATTTTTTGGAGAAGTGGTATATTTATATTCTATGCTCTTAGAGTGAATGTAATTTGAGGCAATGACTGATTTCTTTATGTTTCAGTGCATCACAGACGATTCGTAATCACTGGTGGATGAAAGACATGTATCTGGATATGTCGCACCGCAAGCTGTTTGAACATATGTATTGAGCATATACATGGAAACGCAAACAATGTATAAGAATCAAGCAAATGATTATAATGCGTTGCCATTAAGTTAAATTGATAGTAATAGGACAAGTGACAATACTTTATCGGAATATATAATGACTATCGCGTGAAGAAAGGGCGAGGTGGCGCCTCGCCTTTTGTTAGTGCGATAGTTCTTTAATACCCCGATTAAGTATTGTCACACATTCTCTATCTTACTGAAAGCACAGTAAAAAATGACGTATACTTCTTGCAGCATGGTTTGTATCAAGTGTACTGTTTTCAGTACATCATCAGTGTATACATGTACAACATGTGACCAGATTGGCAAACATTCATTGATCGACACCTTTTGCCTGTGCTATAAAGAATGCTATTTGTGTTAAGGCGCTTCCAAATATTGTGAATAAATTTTATTTTCAAACTAAATTATATTTTCACTATATTTTATACTGAAACACATAGTGTGTATATGTTATGATTATGTCACGATTGTAGCGTAAAATACAAAGCAACTACAAAATGTGTTTGTCGGTATGTTCAGTCAAAAGATAATAATAATACCTCAAATACCTGTTTATTCTGTGTGTGTTTTTGTACGTTTTAATATTGTCGCATTTCACAACGAATTAATGCTCTGAATAGCTGTACGCCAATAACATGAAAGTATAAAACGAAACAAGTGGATCTAAAATACTTGTTGATTTACATCTTGCTGAACGCATCGTTTGTAGATTTTAGTGCCTGAAGTTCATCCGACATATGTTGTCACTTGTTGTCACATTCCTAAAAACGGGTTTGTGCGGTCCTATGTTACCCATTTAGCGGAAGGGAGGTTGTTGTCCAATGTTGTCACGTTCCTAAAAACGAGTTTCCGCTAACTTATGTGGCCGAAATCGACCCTAAAAGGGTGTTGTCATATGTTGTCACGTTCCTAAAAACGAGTTTGTGCTCTCCTATGTGACGGAAATATACCCTAAGAGGGTGTTGTCACATGTTGTCACATTACTAAAATTTAAAGCTATTAGGTAACGCAAATATTAGAACAGTTGATGGTTTATTTGTAAAATTAATTATTATTTTTATTAATATGAACATGCCCTGTCTTCTTCATTGGATGGTCTTTTATATTTTGTTATACTTTCTAAACTTTAAGTATTTGGTTTGCTTTAAACATTGACATTTTGTGTCTGTCCACGTTAAAACTAATGTATAAGCCTTTACCGACACGTAAAACTGATTTCCTATGTTATCAATTTTTATTACTGTAACTACTGATCTCAACAAGGAAAGTCCATCAACGTGTTTTTTATGTGCAAGTGAATGGTTTGCAGCTATGTGTGTTTAACTTAAAGACTTAATAAACAATAATGGTGATCTATTGACTCGTAAAACTCTTGTACTTAATTTTGTAAATTAGGGGAGACCGAGGCTAAAATACACCGATCATGCCGGTCTGGGTGCAAAGGTTCTAAATCAAGTGGACATGATGATGACCGTATCAGGGGAAGTGTTAATTATACGGAAGTTTATAAGTCACATTTAAGGAAAATATAACTAACAGCTGGCCAATAACTCGTTTACAAATGCCAAAAACTGTTGTGGGTATTTTCTAAGGGAAACAATGTTGTTTTGAGAAGTTTGGCATTTGTAATGCTTCAGGGTTTTTATGGGAGAAAGTGCCGTGTTGACAGCGACTTAATTGTGTCTCAAACCCGTTGGTCTAGTGTAGATGGCATACAATATATCTGTAAAGCTATTTATCTTCGGAAAAGAGACATTTCCTTAGACAGTCACATGTCTTTAAGAGATGTCAGGCGTATGTCTGCAACCTAAATCAACTGTACACGATGGATGGTGAACGTGTCGAGGATAAAGAAGGGGCTCATTACACTGAAGTTTCTATATTAGTATGGGGAAGTCAGATAACACTGGGCCACAAAACATTAGTTTCCTGAGACCCGTTCCTCAAAGCAATCTTAGGCTAAGTTGATCGTAAGTGCTAAAAATTATATTTGGATTACGACTGTCGTAGCGCAAAGATCGCTTTGGAACCGGTGCCAAAAAGATCTCTGCGCTACGACAGTCGTAAGCCTATGATAAAACAACTATACAGGACATTGTTTCAAAAATCACTTACGATCAACTTAGTCTAAAATTGTACTAAGGAACGGAGCCCTGGCGCGAAAATTGTTGTAAAGTTTAAAGCTGTCAAGGAAAAGCAAGTTTTCTTTAGAAAGAGCACAGTTTGAATGAGTTTAACATCTGTGTGTCAAATTAATTTGTTATGTTTAAAATTCATTTTAACTTGTCGTAAAATTAATGAGTTTCGAATTATAAAAACACTAAACAGGTCGTGATTGATACAATAAGTAGTTCGGGATAAAATAAAACAAAAGCTGATGCTAAAAGATATACAATTT
>JAULCD010015557.1:0-12858 GCA_032361085.1 Calliostoma canaliculatum | reverse complement strand
AATTTTGAAAACATGATCATGTGGAGTTGTTTCTTATAACAGGAGTACGACTATCGTAGCATAGAGACCGATTTGGAACCGGTGCCGAAAGGCACTGGTTCCAAAGCGATTTCTGCGCTATGACAGTAGTAATTCATGTTATATTTTATATTAAGATCGCTTTGAAGAACGGGGCCCTGTATATTGTGATATTAACTTGACTTATGGGTTTGGCTTACAGATTACAAATGTTGTCAGACTTTTTATAAACTATTTCTGAATTTACTGTCTGTTCATAGCAACCATGATTAGTTAACCTAATATGTACAAAAGAAATCGTTAGTTTGTTCATCAACTGAGCCAATTAGTATGCTTTAGGAATGCAAAAATTCATGTCACCCGTACACTTAAACAAAAATGTTTTCCTTTAGAAAAAGCAGAGTTTCCAAATGTAAGCGTACACAGTGCATAGACTAAAAATGTCAAGATTGTTGTTAACTGTGCATAAAAAGAAAAACAAATACACTATTTACAATAATTTCCGCGCGTGTAAACTAAACGTATTGTTCCAGTGATTTACAGTAAATATCTAAATAGTGAATCACATTGTTCACAGCTTAAGGTCGTTACTTTTCCAATAAGTAACACAAACATATCCCGGAGACTTGAGAACGGGAAGAATGTCTTCTCCGAACAAGCTCGGTATTTCTGGTGTATCAAACTGTGGCCCTGGCTTCGACGGCCCTGTCTTAATCATTGTCTGCTATTTAGATAACAAATGAAAAGTATAGGATGGCCTATAGAAACCCTTATCTGATAGTACTGCTATGCCAAGGATCACATATTTCACGAAACAGTTTGCCATAATGTATATACCGCCTGAAGAGATAAAAGTGTGGGCTTGCGGGTTTCTGAATACCAAAACTTGCATTTTGTGACTTCATCCTAAATCTTCATTCCAGTTTATTTTCATCCCAGAAGATTAAAATAACGTGAGAAAGTAGGTTTGTAAGTCTGATGAAATTTATCTAGACCACACTAGGCTAATAAGGTCAGTTTACACAAATTAAAGTCGTTGTAAACTTTGCACTTTCCAACGAAATACAAGTTTTTCTTTAGAAATGGCACAGGTAACCACGTTTTTAGCATTTTGAAATTAACGTTTTGTACAGTGCCGGTTGCATGATTGACAGCAGCAGTTGATAATAGGCTGACATCTATCAATCAAAGGAAATAATTCTAAAACAGCTGTCTGGCCTGAGACGTATTCCACGGATCAGGTAGGTCATATTTAAAGTTAGGCAGATAACAAACTTCACAATAAAGGCACGCCATAGATGCTTTCGGTGGTTTATAGCGTGTTTCACTCCCTAAGTTCTATTTTCATTTAGATTCCCCATCGCCAGTGTGATGTATTGCATATAAAAATATTATGAAGGGTTTGTTATTTTTCAAAGTCTTAGACTAGAATAGTGTCAGTTGTATTTGAATAGTCAACAACATTTAATAAAGTTCAATAATTGTCTTTTATACTGTGAAGTGTATTTATAATGGGTCTGTGACCACTGTTGTATTAGGTATGAGCAGCCATGCTTAAAGGTAACTGATAATAATTACTTTCGTGATGCCCTGGGCCCCGTTTCCCAAAGCAATCTTAGGCTACGTTGATTATAAGTGATAAAATATAACATTAGCTTACGACTGTCGAAGCGCAGAGATCGCTTTAGTACCAGTGCCATTTGGCACCGGTTTCAACTTGATTTTTGCGCTACGATAGTCGTAAGCCTATGATACGAAACACCTCTACAAAACATTGTTTAAACATTAATCACAATCAACTAAGCCTAAGTTCGCTTGAGAAACGGGGCCTTGTTGTCTGTACCACTGAGCTGATAGTTTTAACCGAAAACATTAGCCTAACACTATTGTTTCTTACTAACAAAAATACACGTGTTATCTAGTCGTCTAATCTTCTAAACATGTGGAGAATATTTATTGTCTCACAAACCATTATTTTTTATTACCTGTTCCAGAGATCATGTTAGATGGTATACTAAAAGCTCTAGATCGTACCATTGTTGCTAAAAGGTTCATCAACCTTTAAAGTGCTGAACTTATGTAGTTGGATCTGAGCCTGTAGCTAGTTTGTGCTGTTAAATCCCATCTTGTGGTAATTTGTTTAAAAGAACTCCTGAAAGGGTTTTAACAGCTGTGACGTTACAGAAATTAACAATAAAGAATAAAACAGAAAACATCAATAAGTGAAGCTGCTAAGGTTCTTCAGATTACTGGACAGAATGCAGTGATGGATGTGATACCATGTGGTCAGGCGATACGAATTATACAATCCATTACGAAGGCTTCAGTTCCGTCATTACCCTTGTTATCCCAGCCTCTTGACCAGGCCTAATTCCATCAACGCTATTACAGCATTTGTCCACAGTCGATTATCTCAATAAGATATTATCTGTTTACCTTGGTGTCGGTGCAACGCTAGACTTGATTTGAGCGCGTGCCTGGCTTCAACGAGCCTGCTTCATCAGGAAGCATTGATTGGCCTCTACCTGCATAACCCTTTTCTGAACTCCCCTAGCCTTTAAACTCCTAATTAGCCGCAATTAAATGATATTCATCAGAGAAGGAGAGCTACTAGACAGTGGCAGATCGCATTAGCTGGGCAGGATGAAATTATCGGTCTGTAGAGATTCCGAGGGTAGAAGGTGCTTTAGAGTGTTTCCAATAGGTTCTCAAGGGCTTACCTTCCTTTGCCGGTCCACTAAACCTTCCAACCCAATGTCCATGGAAGCTATGGCTGATGAAATTTTGCTTTCGAATGAATAGAGTTTACAAGGAGGTTGGTTGATTAACATTTCAACGTAACTTAGAATCAATAAGTAATCATTAGGCAAATCGAAACGGAGTCACAAAGATGTGGTTAGTTGATTCAGACTTCATTTTCCTCAACTGTCTGGGTCTCTCTGCAAAGGTCAAACTTTATGTTTAAATGAAGTCCTTGCTTGGACCAATTGTAGTGGTCAAATAAAGCATCCCCTCCCCTGTCACAATAATGAGGTAATTACTGCGTGGTGTAGACAGGCCCACACTTTTGCAATGTTAAATTAACTCAAATATTAGTATTGATAAATATTTATAACATATTAGTTTGACGTACACTACCCATTTGTTTACTACACTTCTTGTAAGATGAGCAGAATATTAATGATAGTTTAATTATTAAATCCAGACCCCTGTTGTCAATAATCTGTTTTTGTCATTTCCATTAATATCGCTGTGGATACAGCATAATTGGTAGAAATAGTACCTTAAGAAGTAAAACTCTCTTCAATATTTACAATTTTTTTGATATCTTGAATCTGTGCAAAGATTTGATTTGTATATGTGTTTCACATTTAAACTCCCCAACTGGTTCAAATATAGACACAATGTTTACGTTTATTCAAGTTTTTGTTTTGTTTTTTCTATTCCAAATATACATGTATGCTTTCAGCGATTCTATATTTTGCACATAGAAAGCACTTAAGTCAATATTTAATAAGCCTACCAAAAATATTTGTAACAAAATGTTTATTTGAAATGTTCATCGGATGCATTAGACAAAACGGTTACACAAACATTAATTTAAAGACACGATGTATCATGGTTTGTCCTGGATGTGGGATAAAATGCCCATAAAGACGATAGAAATCACATGACCATCCTCGGACGGCCCTTGTACCTTTGCACAGAGCATCAGCGCATAAATTTGAACTGTACGTGAAAAGGGTTAAGCGAGATCTTTGGAAGACAGTCTTTGAGAGCCGGTTTTGTAATCACGTTCTTTCGCGTCGCCAATTTCAAAGCTACCGATAAAAGGTACTACACGTCTTAACTATCCAGGATGATCTAATCTAGTTAGGGTTCTCTTCAGATGTGAAGTAAGTCTTGAAAGAGATGTCATGACCTTAATTAAGTACATGCAAACCTTGTCGATATCTTCGCGGGAGAGTCTGTTTGCTAATTAAGACAGAAAATGCGTTATAAACCATATCTTAATGCCAAGGATCATGTTCACTGTTTCTAATACGGTCTGGAAAAACATTTATGAGGAACGTCTTAACTCTAAAAACGCAAATGACATCGAGTGGCGAAGTTCAGTCTTACTAGGCTGTTCAAAACCTTTTTTGTGATATTCTGATTTTTCCCGAGTTGAAGATCCTGAGAGTGAGTGAGATATTGTTTAGCACAGTTTGGGCAATATTACAGTCATTAGCAGCGAAAAGAAGATCATAAGAGAAATTCTTCGAAACAAGTTACCACAAGATTGAGTTTTAATAGTTCCAGTACGCCCCCGTTAAAATTCCAACTAACTGTCTATTTTTTTTAAAAACAAACTACGACAAGACATGTTTTAACTGCTCAACATTGAAGTAGCTCTAAGTTCTCTAAGCCTGTTTAGCGCTTGAAGGGTTTCATAACATATCATTAGCACTGATAACAGTTTGGTGTGCATCTATCGCTGATGACCTTTGGTTTCTGTATGGCTAAGGATATTCAGTAAGTAGAGATTAATCTTTGTAAAGTGATATGGTTATCTGAGGTATGTTGTATTTCACTTCAGCCCATCTGAATAATATTCTGATACAAACGATATTTATTCCGGTAATATTTGCAGATGTTACCACGTATATATTTCACAGTGTATCTGTTAACCCTTATCGTGCGGCTCCCGGAAATATCCGGGTCAGGCTACTAGTAGCCTGACCCGGATATTTCCGTGAACAGCATGGACAGACAGGCGTAGATGTTAAGTGAAGCACTAATTGAGATAGGCGAAACCCTTTAAAATTCTAGGATACGCCACTCAGGATAACGTTTTCAAAATTATGCCGCACGGTAAGGGTTAATATATATCCGCAACGTTAACAGACCTGTCGATGTATTCACAATGCGTCAAGGACGCACGGGTATACCCATTCTTAAATCATGTTACAGTTAATATACATACCTTTTATACGCTAACCCTTGTATCTGTGATTTAAATACCATTTAAATCTTGTGACTAACTTGTGTTGTTGAAATCCTGTCAGAAGATAATTTGTTTAAAAGAGCTGATAGGTTTTCAGTAGCCTTTTTAAATTGGAAGTTTGACAACATAACGATTGAAGGTTGTTTGAAGGGTTAAATCAATTCACCCCAGAACAACCATTACCCTGTGGACTAACAAAACTTGTCATACAAGTACGGGCCACAAAGCTAATGGATTCGACCTACAAATGCCAGAGTCTGTGTAATTTCAAATATTAAAACTGTGGTAAACTGTGAACTTAACACTTGTCACCAATACAACAATCACCTTTTACAACAGTTTCTGACTTTGTCCATCAAACCCATTGCCTCAGTTTTGGTGCGTATCTTTGTACTATTGCTCCAAAGAATATTCATTATGCACGTGTTACCACAAGACTTCTAAAGTAATAATACTATTTATTGCGCTTTTCGCAAATAAAATCGCTTTGATTAGAATATTCACCTCGAATCTTATTCTCAGAGTCAGGAAAACTTTTTTCAGGCAACCTAGTGCAGATAAGGGTTGTTATAATGTTTACCAGTAATAAAATTACGTTATTATCAATATAAGTAATCGGACATCAAGTGTAAGACTGTCTTTCAAACTTGTTACATCAACCACATAGTTATATTTCCGATACTCAATCACCCAGATAATAAAACCGTCATTTCTAGAAGTTCCCAACTTTACTTTAACAGCTTTTGCAATAAAATATTGTAGTAAGTATAGGTTTTACTGATTTGATTTCATGGAACGCTACCTCTATCAACTTATTGCTTTCTCTAATGTTTAAGTCTTGTCGTTGCTCTGACCTGGGGTTATTTATATAACTGAATATAGCTCCATTTGCTGCTGAGTCACACTGGCTTAATGGATCTGGTTTACAAATACAAAAATCGTTGTAAACTGTGCACTTTCCAAAGAAAAACGAAGGGAAAGTACACAGTTTACAACGATTTTTGTATTTGTAAATTACACCTATTAGCTAAGCGTACACTAATCAAGCTTGTAGTTTTCCGACGTACAGATTCTTATTGTTCTCAAACAAGCCATCGCCTATAGTGCCAATGACTGTCAGAATGTTTATTTGCTATATCTTTTTATCGCCTGTCAATATTTATTCTTCAGTCTTAACCCTACAAATAGACGCACTACTTCGCGGTCTTGAAGTAAGCATTCACACAAACCAATCCCATCAAGGGAATGAAGGCGACCCGAGTCACTCAAAACGAGGCAAAATGAGAAAGAGGCTAACCAGGTCAAACCGAGGCTTCATAGATCATCCTTTTTACAGTTGTGACCTTTGACTCTTCTGACGTCACTCCGATATGATAGTACTTCCCTGGCGACGAATTCCACATAAAAAGAATATTAATGACAGAAAGGACAGAGTACCCCGCTTCGATGAATTCTCAGAGTAGATTTTACGCTTTGTCAGGCAGCACACTTCGACTGATTTCATTACAAGTCTGTCTTGTTGATAAGTGTTTGGGAAATGCCAAGTGATATTTTTTTTATGTTTTCTGCATGCAAATAATTTTATTAAATTTGTTTTACATACATATTGGATAAGTATTGATCCAAGAAATGTTTATACAATCCGATGACACTAAACCACTCGAACTTTTCGATTACAAACGTCAAAATTGTCATAAACTGTGCACTTTCCAAAGAAAAACAAGTTTTTCTTTGGAAAGTGCATAGTTTACGACAAATTTGCTATTTTAAACTTAACTCCTTAGCCCAGTGAATAGTATGTAGTGTTTGTGTAATATGAGTTTGTTGTTGCTATGTTCATAAGTCCCTAATGTGTTGTTGTATATAGCACCAGTTGTGTTAAAAATGCAGATGCATTCATTGATTCACCTCGGGAGGTGTTGAATTAACGTGTGGAATAGTCTGTGAAGCAACGTGCATAGTTTACCACGGTTATTGCATTTGTTAACCAAATTGAATGAGAACGATTTGACAAAATACATTGTAATTATAATTTTTACTGAAACTTGGAATTAATTTCAGCGATTTTTCGGCTAACATTCTTGAAATTACAAATTTAATACAACGTTTAACACAACGTTTTCGTTGGGGAAGAGGGTGATGGTCAGGGTGATGTTTTTTGTTTCTCCTTTTTCGTTGCTTTGGGTTGGTGGTGGTTGGGGTAGGTGGTGAATGGGATAGGGGCTGTTGGGGTGAGGGGGGGGGGGGTCATTTTAGTTATGCACATATCACACTTCAAGATATACCAAGTTGTCAGTGAGCACGTGCGGTTTTGATCGACAATTCAAGCTTGAAGTGTCTTGGATCAGAGATAGCTTTACTATCTTTACTAAAATAGACACATTTCACAATTTAGCGTCACGGCAGCGTGCAGCTGAACGATTTCCCTATCGTTACGTACAGTACGTTTCAGGTTTTTACAGCATTATTAACCCCCTTTTGGCATTGTAATGACTAGCGCATCTCTCGGAGATACCTAATCACACACAAAGGACAGATAATAGCGGATTTTTCATTTATTTTACACCCTTGGGTCGTGTGGTTTGTCAGTGTTCGTTGGACGTTGACGTATCGTTTTTGGAAAGTACTTTTATGGGAAAATTAAACTTCTGTTGATTGTACCGAGGTCACCAACCCCTGTTCTCTAATGTGTATTAAACTGTTGTTTGCGTTGAAGTAAACAGCGTAAAGTTACATTTCACATATTGTTATTCAGTGGTATTCTACTAAATGGTATGTTAATGTTATCGGTTATTATAATGGCGCTGCTGGGTATGTTTGAACATTGAGTGAAAATGCTACATTTAGCCTTTTGTGAGTTAAATCTCTGATTAACTTTAGCTGAGGAGTTTTTGTTTGTAACTTACGATCTAGAAGTTGAAATTCTCAAATATGTTACATCACTTTTAAATATCACTACAAATAACAAATAACAAATAACTTTCAGGAGCTTTTAAAACAAATTACCACAGAATAGGTTTCAACAGCGTGATAAACATTAAACTTCAAAATGTGTGACGATTCCTGATAACCCAATGAATTGAGAAACAATTGTATAATTGTTAACACGTTATAAGCAGGAATTGGTCATGAAATCAAGAATCAATCAAGAATTTTGCAGAATTAAAAAGGATTACAAATATTCAGATGGATTAAATGATTGATTGTCACATGGTAGGTAATCTCCAAAATGTCTAAATGTAATTTTGGTGCATAATTTTAGGTTTGTTAAACCTAATTTAATTTGATTATTGCCAGTTAATTAAGTTCTTATACTCTCAGTTGTCATGCATATTTCATGGACTCATGTGATACAATTTAGTTTTTTTAATTTTAATAGTCTTGAATTTTCCACGCACCTGCCCAAAGGTGTAATGAGCTTCGTTTGTCACATACCGTGCGTCATGCAAAGCGAGTAATAAACAGAATAAAATAACGAAATGCAAATTTAAGTTTAAAATTTAATATAACATTCAGAAGTTTTTTAATATCCAAAATGACCTACTTGGTTATTGTGTTGAAACCCTTTTGGTTTCTTGTAATAATTTACGTAAAGGTCTTATATGGAATACAGAACTTAGTCTATTTTACAAGTTATAATTTATTCAGGATACAACGAAAACAAAATGTCTAAATATTCTTAAAAATAGATCTTTTAAACAATAGTTTGGTTTTAAACTCCTTTTGTTGTGCCGTTTAACAAAAACATTGTAAATATACGTCATCATTAATCTTGTTTCTGAGCCAATGGGTTAGAGTTACACCGGCTAAAATCGTGGTAAGTTGAAATGTTGATTTATGCAGTTTTGTGATATACATTGTAAGTATGAATTGATTTGTTGTCGGTAACTGCTAAATATTCCTACATATTGGATTACAGAAGAAGGCTAAGCTGACAGTGAATATATAAGATGTCTTAACTTCACTCATCGTCAATGGATTTAGTTGTAATCTTGTTCGCACTTCTGGGCCCCGTTCCGTAAAGTGAACTTAGTGTTAATAGGACGGTAAGTGATTTTTGAATCAATAGTCTGTGGAGTTGTTTCTTTTCATTAGCTAACGACGGTCGTAGCGCTGCAATCGGTTTAGGACAGGTGCGGATTGGCATCAGTTCCAAAGCTATCTCTGCACTAAAACAGTCATACATGTAAGCCAATGTTATATTTTAACACTTACTATCAACTAAGCCTTTTGAGAACATAGCCTTGGAGCCTTTGAAGACATTGCAATTGTTTGTCATCAGATGTCGACTTTGCAAACTGACCAATTAGGACTCTCCATCAACACTTTTCGGAATAACTGCAAAATTATCTGTGTTTTATTTTAAAAATTAGTTTGTGGTTGAGAACACGCTAGATCGTTTGACCTAAAAACATACTAAATATTTTCAGACCGAGTGCGATATCCTACAACTAAATCTTCGATAGGCAATTATAAGTTGTATAGGAATTTAACAAAATTACGTATGGTTGTCAAGTTTGTTCTTTTCATAATGCGACGTTTTGGTGTATGTACTAACACCGTTATGAAGAATGATCACGTTTAATACTATTGTTAGGACCTTCACCCCAATGTCAAACTAAGACAATAAAAACATAGGTAACCATAACTAACTTTTGGATTAGTCAACAACAGAAACATTTTAATAAACAACATCCTATTCAATAAAATGTGTCTCACTTTGAACCATATTGTCATTACTTTCAAATGACAGCCAACATAGCTATATCAAAGTCTTAAATTGCTAGTATTGTCTCTCCTTTGAGTAAAAAATGATCAGTATTTTTGTAAAAGAAATATTTTACTTTTACCTTCAATTTCTTTTATAACTGCTAACTTTGATTGTGGTTCTCGTCAACATAAGCTCTCTTCTTTAATTCTTGTTGAATGAAAAGTGAGACAAATTAGAAAAGGGAAGGTAAAATTTGTTGATCAGATATCCGCGAATAAATACATTAGAAGTAATGGCTATAAACACACCAATGTATTCTTGTATTAGGTTTCTCAGGAACTTGGTGCATTAATCTTCATTTCATTCGACCTGCTCAAATAAATCAAACAAAAATATCAATTAGTAAGCAAATAGGTAGTAAGCAACATATACTAAAGGCGTGTCCAATTGTGCTCTTTACAAAAAACAACAACTTGTTTTTCTCAGGAAAGTGCACAGATAAAAGCAATTTGGGTACGGTTAACACATGACAAAATCGTTTCAAGCTGTGATTGTCCCTGGAAAAGTAATTTTGATTTGGAACGTGTAAGGATTACAAAGGTTTTGCTACTTGAAAACTAAACCCATTGGTCCAATGCTTGTTAGTGGTCTCGAAATAAAATAAAAATGCAATAAAAACTGATCTTACATAAAAAAAGAAGTCAGAATCGATGCAGCGAATGGAATTCGAAACCTAACCTAATCACAATTTCTAGTTTTTGTAATAACCGAGATGTATGTGAAACCATTCTACGCAAGTGTGTCGCCTGAAACGTATCGCAATACATGAGAAATGTGCAAACTCGTCAGAAATCATAACGCCATATCACTAAAAAAAATGTATAGAAATTATTTAGCGGTTTTTTTGGTGTTTGATGAGATTTCCTTTGGAAAAAATGCTGAATAATTTATATACATTTTTTTCCAGTGCATTTACCCGTAGAGTGCCAAGCTCAAACTATGTTAGTTTTAATATCCAAAATCCAATCTTTATAGTCTGTTAAATATTTATCCTGCGAGCTCATATTAAAAATTTATCCTGTAATGATCACAGGATGAATTTTTAACAGCACAAGTTGATAGTAAGTGCTAAAATATAACATTGGCGAACGACTGTTATAGCGCAGAGATCGCTTTGGAACCGGTGCCATTCGCCTCGGGTTCCAAATCGACCTCTGCTCTACAACAGTCGTAAGCCTGTGATAAGAAACAAATTACAAGACACTGTTTCAAAAAATCACTTACGATCAACTTACCTTAAAATCGCTTTGAGAAACGGGCCCCAGGTTTTTGTTGTAATTTGTCTCAAAATACCTTTTTGACACCAAATTACGACAAACTTAGTTTGCAACATCTCAAAGTTCTTTGATCATTAAATTCAGCACCTTGGGGTTACTACGTCACAGTCGATACAGATGTGAACGGTTAAAAGGCAAATTTATTTGATGATTCGCTTACAATCTAGTGCCTAACTTAAAAATGTGGAACCGGCACAAATTGTGCAGTTATCAAGCCTACTTCTGAAGGATGAGAAGAAGTGCAAATATTTATAATGATTAAATGCGCGCATCGGCAGCGATATAAAAATAAATTTAGCTTAAACACAGCGAAATTACCTTCTTCACAGCCACTTTGTTACTCTCCCTTTTGGAAGCCAACTCCTTAATTAAAAAACTATTCATAACTGTTATTAATACAAGTACAAACGCAGCTTATACGTGTAATAAAAGGTTACAGCGAGAAAATTTTCAATCTTATAATCGTATCACAAAATTGCTATTTCTTTTGATATCAAACATCTTTGATGTTAGCCATTTGATTGCCTGTAGTGCCATATATGAAATACGATGGTATAATTTGGTTTGAAAATAATATCATATGCGAAACAAAGGACTGTTGGGGAATCTATTCAGTATTAATTTGTTTCAAAGACAACAAATTACCACAGGATAGATTTCTTACATCACAAAGTGCTTGCAGTTTGAAATCGTATTAAATTGAATATTTGATCGTAATTACTCTCTAAAAGTCAATTATAATGCATGGTAACAACACATAAAAACTCTTTCAAGAACAAATTGTCACGAAATGAGTTTTCAAGAAAACAAGGTGGAAACCAAAAAAGGACTTCTAAAATCAATTCAGGTGTTTATGACCTATTTAGCTAACTTACCTGTTTATTGACATTTTAAGCACTTCATTATAATTATCGTAATGTTCAGAGTTACCTTTAATGGGCATTGATTTAAAATAATTTGAAAATTGAACTTTCTTGTGAGAGTTGGCCTAATTTATGGGTACCAGATTATAAACGTCAGTGTTAAACAAAACATCAGCTGCCAATTGAATAAACAGTTTATATATTCCACCAACGATTAAGCAATATAAACGTAAAGCAATTACTTTTCTAAGTTGTTATTTCAATGAATACCCATTTAATGTATTACTGGCCCCCGTTCCTCAAAGCGATCTAAGCCTAAGTTGACCATAATTACTAAAATATAACATTGGCTTACGAGTGTCGAAGCGCAGAGATCGCTTCAGAACCGGTGCCATTCGGCACACCGGTTCTAAATCGATTTCTGCGCTTCCACAGTTGTAAGTCTCTGATAAGAAACAACTCCACAGGGCCTTGTTTTTACAATCACTCACGATTATTTTAACAAAACGATTGCTTTGAGGAACAGGGCCATTGTTGGTATCTGCCTAGTTTTAAGGAAAAACGACTCCGTCATAATGTCATATCAACTATACCATAGTGAGCCAATTGGTTCGGTTTACACAAATCAAATCGTTGTGAACTGTGGAATTTAAAAAGAAAGTTTTATTGTTAGGACAAGTGGACAGAACGTAAGGGTGGCTGTTCTTGGCCCTGTCCTCTTCTCTCTGTACATCCTTCCACTCGGTACCATCATACGGAATCATGGACTCTCCTTCCACGGATATGCAGATGACAATCAGCTCTACATAGGAACCAAGCCGGCCCTCAAGCAGCTATTTCAGGAAAAATTGGAACTCTGCATCAATGACATTCGGGCTTGGATGATGTCAAACTTCCTGAAGCTGAACGACGACAAGACAGAGTTTATGGTCATCGGAACCA
>JAULCD010015556.1:1696-18870 GCA_032361085.1 Calliostoma canaliculatum | reverse complement strand
GCAACTAATGAACTAATTAGGCTGTTAAAAATTTTATTCTGTGATAATTTGTTTAAAGGAGCTCTTTTAAACAAATTACCACAGGATAGATTTTCAAAATTCTGTTAAGGATGAATTTTTTACACTTAAAAATCTCTAAAGATGATGTGAAGAAACAATAATACTAAATCTTGTGTGTTTTAAAGCATCACTGATATTTGATTAAGAAGGAATCTCAATGTTCACCAAGAGATTGTCGTAGGGCCACACTTCTTATTTCTTTCTTTATGGATCCGTGACTGTTAATTTGGCAACAATGAGGAAAAAATTAATTGGAAATGTGCCACTTTTTAAATACAAACAATTAAAACAATTTTTTTTTTTAAATCTACCTAAAAAATGGTCTAGCTTGTATGAATTTAGCATCAGGGCATAACAATAAATACGAAATCCAGCAGTTGTTGAAAGCACCAGATAGCATGTCTAAATTTTAATACGAGCTGCTGCCTTTACTCATGTTTTTTTTGTATTCTTTTTTTTATGCCAGCCTACTCATGGTGAACAAAAATCTGAAATAATAACTTTTAATTTATTTTTTATTACCGGTACCAACAGGAATATTGCTGGAATACAAAAAAAAAGTGTGGCCTAAACAGGGGTGCAACGATACACTTAGGCCATGATACAATATGTATCTTGATACACAGAACACGATACGATACATATCTCGATACGAAATGATACAACTATTTTAGAAAAAAACATTACTAAAAGCAACAACAAATTTTTGAAATCATATCTCTTTAATTTCAAAGTATTCAGACAGACAACATTTTCAATTTCAAACAGTCAACTCGTTTGCGAGACCAACATTTTCATTTAACAAGGTAATATCGTTATTTATCAATTTAAGTCATTTAGTCATATTTTAAATACTTTTGTATCGATATTCAGCTTCAACTGTATCATGTATCGTATCGCAACTCACATATCACGGTACATAGGAATTTAGGTGTATCGTTTCACCCTTAGACTAAAGTAGTGTAGTGCTGTGTTGTGCGGTGCAGATGGTTGAAGGTTCACAAGTACAAGCCAATGTTACAGAGAGTTGCTTTGACCTACCATGATGAAAGTGCAGGAGTGAATGAGTGTTTGTTTTACCAGTAAACATTCTACAACTGTGATAAATATTTTATCTTGGAGTGTAAGTAAAATAAAAATAATAATTTGTCATCTTTTGTGTTCATGTTTACATTTTAAATAATGTTTATAAATAAAGTTAAAATGTAATCATCCAGTCAACTTATGTAAATATAAAACCTTTAATCTCCTGGCCTTCGTTCCTCAAAGCGATCTTAAGCGCTAAGTTGATCATAGGTGCTGAAATATAACATTGACTGTCGTAGCACAGAGATCACTTTGAAACTGGTGCCATTGGCACTGGTTCTAAATCGATTTCTGCGTTCAACAGCCATAAGCCTATGATAAGATACAATTCCACAGGACATTGTTTCAAAAATCACTTACAATCAACTTGGTCTAAAAATTGCTTTGAGAAACGAGGCCCTGAACTAAAAAAGTATTGAATTAGTGTTAAGAATTAAAACTAGTTTAATTGCTTTGTGATGCTAAAACCTAATTGGAGTTTAAAAGCTGTTAAAAAAATCTTTGTGATAATTGTTTAAAAAGCATGGTTAAAAAGTCTATCTTGTAATTGTTTTTGAAGAGTTTTAATAAAAAAAAAAATATCCTGTGATAAATTACTACAGAATAGGTTTTCAACATTCTGTTTAGAATGTTGACCAAAATTTAGTCAATGAAATACTGTTTTTCAATTTCCAATTTTGTATTGTCATATTTCAATACAGTGAGGACAGATTGCAATGCTGTGTAACACAGTAACACTCTTGGTTCACAGGTTCCAGCCGAAGCTTGCAGGTTTCACTGCATCACATAACCACATTGGTGATGCAGGCTTTTCTCCTGCCATAAACCCTGCACCACGATATAATTAATTTTTTTTTTTAAACAGCGTTTAACCATTACCCAACTTACACTCGCTCACTTATTTTATAGACTGTTTGCAAGGCTATGTAAACATTTCACAGTCATGTAGCAAGACTATTTAGGACGAAATTTGGACTCTTAAAAAAATGACGTTAATGTTTTGCTCTAATCTGATTTGAAGAAAGAAATTAAAAAAATCTTGTATCTTTTAAAAGCAACACTGGCTAAATTCTCACCAAAAGACCATAGTATAGCGATGTAGTGCTAGACCGTACAGTGCAGAGACCATCTTATAACAGCGTAGTGCTAGACCGTGCAGTGCAGAGAATGTGTTATAGCAGCGTAGTGCAAGACAGTGCAGTGCAGATGGTGCAGGGTTTACAAGTACGAGCCGCTGATCACAGGTTTGTGATGTAATCACTGTGATAAGGCCAAGTTGCTGATGCAAGATAACTGAAATATTTTGAAATGGCTGTTAAACCTCAGCTCATTGGTTAAAAACAAACATTGTCTGTGTTCTCTAAGATAAATTGATCTGGCCCTAGTTCCACATAGCTATAAGGGACCGGTCATTTATTACAAGGTGGGTGGGGGGGGGGGGGAGGAGTTTTGTGGCGCAGTCATGCATTATAACAGCCAACCCTCCCCGCATGCTTGTCACATTTTTTATGGCCCTCCCTTAAAATACAGTTTTTTTAATAACCACCCTAAAGATGTGTATTTTTTTCATGACCCACCCCGCAAGAGTATCCAATGTTTTAGTGACCTTCCCCTGAATTCCTCGGACCCCACCCCCCGTATTAAATGATCGGGATTAGGGGTTTTCAAATACTAGAATCGGAAACTGTTTGAAACACATATGCATCAGATTAGTGAAAGGGAATTGAATTGAGTTTGATATTAAAAAAGTTTACGTGGCAGATGTGGATCATTTGGAACTGATGCTAATATGATGTGTCAGAGAAAAAGTTTATAATAACGTCGAACGATGTTAAATGTCAACAAAGGTACAGTTGACAGCTTGAGTTATACATGACATACCTTGTTTATTGGTACAAATACTAAAGATATATTTTTAAAGTTTATTTTTACTATAAGATACGACATACTTTCAGTTGATACTATTGTGCACAAAACCACTGGTAACTGCACAATATACACTGCAGTATAACCCACGTGGTTGTAAATATACTGCACATTATACACTGCAATATAACCCACGTGGTTGTAAATATACTGCAATAAAAACACACGTGGTTCTAAATATACTGCACATTATACACTGCAATATAACCCACGTGGTTGTAAATATACTGCAATATAACCCACGTGGTTGTAAATATACTGCAATATAACCCACGTGGTTGTAAATATACTGCATATTATACACTGCAATATAACCTACGTGGTTGTAAATATACTGCACATTATACACTGCAATATAACCCACGTGGTTGTAAATATACTGCAATATAACCCACATGGTTGTAAATATACTGCACATTATACACTACAATATAACCCACGTGGTTGTACATATACTGCAATATAACCCACGTGGTTGTAAATATACTGCAATACTTCAGTTTGAAATAAATATCATTAATGGATGGATTTTGTGAGGATACATCTAACATTACCCATTTAAAATGGTATCGTCCAACTGGTTTCTTTTATGTGCAAATTACCTGGACAGAACTCAATTTGATTTTGGCGAGACTGCTATCGTATCAATGTTTCGACACGAAACCGACGTTTATTACAAACCAACAGATTCTAAACAATATCCCAATTACACTTCCTGTCATCCCCGCCACACAAAGAACGGTGTGCCGTATTCTTCAGCTCGTAGAATATGCACAATAGTATCTAAAACAGATCGTGCACAAAATAGACTGAATGAACTGAAAAATTTACTTTTGGAAAGAATTTACCCAAAACACATATAATAGTTGAGTACTCAATAAACAAGGTCAAAACACAAAACCGGAGTCATCTTCTTAAGCATAAAAATAAACAAAAAAAAGTTCTTTCTTTTGTTACTACGTTTAACTCCCAAGACCGGGAAGTATTTGGAAAAGTGCAGGATACACTAACTTTAAATAGGTGTGAAACACTTAAACAAAAAATGTCACAAACAAAACTTATTAAAAATAAACGACAGTGCCACAACCTAAAACAAATTCTCACAAGGTCCTCATTCTCGCAGGGAGAAAATGAGTGCAAAACAGTGACAAAATGTAACAGATCAAATGGTGGTACCTGCCCTTACATCTTAGAAAGTAGCGTCTATACACTTCAGGTGCGGCAAAATACTTCATGTTCATGAAAATATGACCTGTGCATCCAAAAACTTAATATATGTAGTTCAATGCACTCAATGGCAGGATGAGTATATTGGACAGACGGGGGATAATTTTAGGGCAAGAGTGAGGGTACATCGGCAACAAATACGGGACCCATCCTACCGATGTATCCAACTACGTAAACATATTGAACATTGTGCTGTAAATAAAGTTTCAAACTTTATCATATTTTCATTGTATAAAATATTGTCTGAAAGAAATGATATCATGAGGAAAGTAAAAGAAAATCATTTTATAAAAACTGTGAAACCTAAACTAAATGGTATCAACTAATCTCTGCTACTCATGTAAAAAGTGTGTTATTCTTTGTGAACTATATAATCTGCTGTTATTTTTTGTGCCGTACGCACATACAACAAAGAGTACAACAAAGAGTAATGAATCCTTAAATGAAACAAACCTTTTCCATTTGTTTTGAAATTACTGGCTAAACTCTGTATACCCTCAACACAACACCTGCATTTTGAAAATGTTTATATCAATTCTTTTACTTGTCATTACACATGTATTATTAAAGATAACGCAATGAAATTTGACATGGTGAAACTTATGTCTGCATGGTATAAGGGCACAATTGTATAGGTCTCTATCGAACACTCGATTTAAACTAGGGGCGGTTCCTTAAGTATCTTGTATGTTTTAAAACTAGCTTTAGTAATATTTTGAACAATAGATCTTTCAGCATCTGTTGATGTTAATTCTATATTGAATGCAACACGTATTGTACCAGGCACGATTTTATCCTCGTAACTAATATTTGGAAAGTGAATTCAAAAGCATTCCAACTGGTTCAATGGTACTAGGACTATGCATATTAAGGCTCAGACACACTTAAGCAGCGCAGCGCGCTATTTACCAGCCACACGAAAGCAGCGCGCCAGGGCAGCATAACCTGTATTCGTATAACTATTATATACACATTTATACTTAACTTTAAATAAGGTGTATATTTTTATCCCCCTGGCATATAATGCCGTCTGTCTGTCCGTCCGTAATCATTTCGTTTCCAGAGCAAAACTAGAAAAAACCATTGAATATTTTTTAACTAAACTTTGCAGGTAGGTCAATCAGGTATTGAAGTGGTGCCTTTTGCTATTTTGGGAATTTTGTGATTTTTATTTTTCATGGTTTCTATGGAAACATTTTGGGCTTTGTCAAAAAAGGAGTGCATTTTGTTTCCGGAGCAGAACTCTAAAAATATTCCATATTTGTCAACTAAAATTTGCAGGTAGATTAATCAGGTACTGAAGTGGTGCCTTTTGCTATTTAGTGAATTTTGTGATTTTTATTTTTCTAAGGTTTTCATGGAAACAGTCTCAAAAAGGAGTAAATTTTGTTTCCAAAGTAGAACTCAGAAAAACGATCTTCTTCACTAAAGTATGGTCTTCATATTAAACACAGTATTGCATTCTGCTAGCACCGTTTCTGCATTTATTGACTGTGTGTTACCAGCCTTGAAAGAGATTAATCCTGATGTATCTAAGGTGCAAAATTGGACAGATTCACCCTCAAGCCAGTATCATATTATACCGATACATTTTCAACTTAATTGCAAACCATCAATGCATCTTTGGAGTTTCTGCGAAAAGGAATTATTTCGAGGCAGGGCATGGTAAGGGCCTTGCGATAGTTTAGGGGTTTAGGTTTAGTCTTCAATGGCACTTTTCGGCAGCTTTCCTTGCTTGTAGAAGCAGCCCTTACACTGTGTGGTTTGAGAATGTTCAAGTCAATACCTAAATCTCTTAAGACTGTCTTTACCCATTTGGACAAATTGTCTTTTGAAACTCTCTTATGAGGTTTCTGTGTGGTGAAAAATGAAGCTGTCTCTATACCTAACATTTCTTCTGTCATGATAAGATAAGGCATTACACTGTTTACTATACACAACTGTTTATCATGGTATTTCTTAAGAGTTAATTCCGTTTGATGGTAACTTGGTCTACTTTGTTTAACAAGTCCCCAAATTCAATTTTTACCCATTCATCTGGAATATTTATGTTTCTACAATTTATCACGTGTAAAGACTGTGTTCTCTGTCTCGACAGTAGTAATAATAGCATTGCTAGTTTTCTGGATAATAGCTCTAACAATTCACTACAGTTTAACTCCCTTCAGATAATTTAGAACTATATAGACATCCCATATAACATTGTAGCGAGGTAATGCTGATCTCAAGTTAAAAATACCTTTCATAAATCTGACAACTGTTGGATGTTCAACCTATTCATTATCATCCAGTTTTACCACTGCAGACAGGGCATATCTGGCACTATTAATTGCTAAGTACCCTAATTCGTCTTTATACAAAGTAACAAGAAAATATAACCCCTGCTTTAAATCTGCCTGGTGAAAAGGTATCAGGACCCCATTCAGTGCAAAACAAACACCATCAATGGAGATATGTCCGATATTGATTTGTTTGTGCGTGAAATCTATCCATGACTGCAATATGATGTCCGCAGCTTGTCCTGAAACTCCTTCACTCTGTACTGATTCCCTGACAAACTCACGGCTGCGAGCTTCAGCTTTTTGTGTAGCGGGTTTGGTTCTGGACGACTTGCAAGTGTCAGGAGACTCGATGACTTTGGCAGCAATCTCGGACGATGAACCAACAATTGCAGCAGCTTGCTGAACCATGGCTGGGTTGTCCATATGGGGGATCACCATCAGCACCTCTGCTGCTTCTGTTTGAATTTGTCCGAGTGTCCTGCCAATCATACTAAAAGGTCAAAATATGTACTCATGGGACTGGCTCCAAAACAACGAAAAACCAAAAGGGTCTGGATACAAATCAAACTACATATCTGTCTAGTTGCTTATTTAACCTACAAGCAAACAAATCTCTGCATGGCGTATCAAAACTGTCTGCAAGTCTTTTGAAAACCCTACAGTCTAACTGCCATTCCTTTTCATCTGAGGCATTTCTAGATTCCCAGTCAGTATCCGAGTTGCACACTCCTGAAAGGTGAGCTGAAGATATCCATATATATCTCTCTATGCATCAATGCCACATCTTGCATGCCATCTCATTGCATGTTGGTCATGTGATTAACATATGCTACTGATTATAAATTTTGGTTCGGTCAGCACACGACTTTAAGACAAGCTAAGCTGCATACAATTTCAGATTGTTTATATGCATTTCCTTTTCTTCACAAGGCCACAGGCCCCTTGTTATTTGATTATCGTTCTCTAACACTCCACCCAACCTGTATTTGAAGCGTCTGATTTTATGACCAAGTTTGGTTGACTCTGTTCAATATCCTGTGTTATTTTACCGACATTGTTCATCTACCACTTTAAATCACTAATACAGACATCGTCTATTGCTACAACCCCATCATAATTTCCTTGTGCTACCTTTAAGGCTTTGTTCTTTTACAATTTCCAAATGTTTGTAAAATAATGGGGCATATTTTACACCATGTACACTGGCATTCATCTGTCCAATCACTGCTGTTAACTCTCTAATTAATACTGTCTGTCGTTTAAATAGTTCAGTGCAAAGGTTTTTAATTTTCTCACATTTTTCATTTGTCAAGTTTACTGTCATGGTCCTACTGTCAATAACAAATCCCAAATATGAAATAGATTGTACTGGTTTTAACATATTAATCAGGGTGTATAGTAAACCCCAGGCTGTCTAAAGTAAAACCTGTGATTTCAATACTGTCTTGGCAGTATTCTACAGTTTCTCCTACTAACAAAGAGTCATGAATATGTGCTGTGTTAGCAAACTCTTGTTGTCGTAAAGTAGAAAATACTGGTTTTATCACTTTAGTAAACAGTCTTGTTGCTGACGACAAACCCTTTGGTAGACAAGTAAACTGATATAATTCCTTGTCCCAGAGAAAACAAAGATACGTCCTATTTTTTAAACAAACATGAATAGAAAAGTATGAATCTTTTAGGTCAACCGATGCAAAATAACAGTCTTTCTGTATTAAATAGAGAGCTGACTTGAAAGTGTCTATTTTAAAAAAAGGAGAAATCCACTGAAGTTTTTAAATTTAATATGGTCCGAAGGGAATTGTCTTTTTTAACTCTACTAAGGATGTTTAAGATGTATTCGCCTTCTGCATGCTCACAGCGTTCAATTATGCCTTATGTCAGCATGCTGTTAAGTTCAGTGTTTACATGTTTCCATTCATCTCCCTCAAACATTATAGGTTTTAGGATAAAGTTTTGTTGAGGCAAACATTTAAACTCAATAAGGGAGCCTTCTACACACGACAAAATCCAGGGATCTGAAGTAATAGATTGCCAAGTTTCATAATGTAAAGCTATTTTTGCTGCTTTAAAATTTTTAGGTGTGTTTTTTAATTTCCTGAGATAATTCTGTCCTTCGGTAACTTTGAGCCAGGTACTCACCTGCCCAGTTTTTCTTTGAAGTGTTCCTATGTCCATGTGTAGTCTTTCCCAGTAAATGAGCGATTGCTTAAAAAGCTCCTTGAAGTTGTCAAGAGGCGGTAGAACTGTAACTTCGGTCAGATCCTCTTTTCTGGAAGCTTTTCCAGAATTGTTTTTGGGAGATTCTTGTATGGCCCGAACCGGTTCTCAGAACCTCCATATGTTCCTCTGGATGATTTTGTGCCATGAAAAACACTCTTATTGCAGGTCTATCTTGCCCATGTAGCCACATGCTTTATTTTTGGAGTCTGTGATCTATTTTATGTTTTTACTGAGATCGTCTCCAAAAGGATAGGTTGAAGTATTGATCCCACTTGTGCAAAGTCTTTTAAATAGCCCTTGAATTTAAATTTGTTCTTTGTTGGCAATTTAGGTCTGTCTGGGCCCCAATCAACAATTTCAGATAGTCTTGCCTCAGCAAGTACATCTGATGTTTCTACTTTCTTGTTTGACAGAAGTGCCTTCATGCACATGTCCATTAATTTAATAATTAAACGAGACTTGGCTGTGAGGCAAAGTTTGATTGTAATTCCACCGACCTATGAAGTACCGAGGGATTACGTGAGATGTGTACATGCGCTGAATCATCTGTCTTTAATGTGGAAATATGTTTCCTAGACCCCTAAGGGAATGTATGTGATCCATTCGTACTTCATAGGTCAGGGGAATTTAAATCAAACTTCACCTTACAGGTAAGTCTCGTTTAATTTTAAAATTCCACCTCCCTATTCCGTACTTCCGGAATCACATGAGATATTTAGAGCCAGTGCCATATTTTTATAGCCCAGCGATACTGAATAATTAATGTATACACACTTCTACTGAATAAAACAAATATATACTATTTATTGGATCTAAGGTAAATTTTATGCACAGCCACATGGCCACTCATTAGTTGGTATGACATAATTTCAAGATAGATTGCCTAAACAGAGCATAATTAATCACTGGTTTATTGTAATGTTGTCTAAAGACAGAGTCACTACTCCAGCTAGCTGTTCTCAGGATTGTCTTCAAGGGCACCTTGGTAGATGAAGCTGCACTAGCTGAAGCTGACCGCACACTATGTGGACTAAAGATATTTAAGTTTATGCCTGCCCCTTGCAACAGTTTTAATCCATCTGGCAATAGTATCAACACAATTTAGAAATAAAAACTGAAAACAGTCGCCTATAGATGATGAAAAATCGTAAATATATTTTTAGACATTATGGGGCGGCGCAGTGCCCGGCAGAATCCGGACCATTGTTTTTTTAAATAGTTTTTCAAACACAATTTTGAAAACTTTACGGGCAAACACAAAACAATTAAAAGTTTTACATGAAAAACAAAGTTTGGAATTAAAGACTAAAAACAGTCGCATAATTTGATAAAAAATAAAGAAAAGAACAGTCATACGTTAGCGCATGTCCGGCATAATCCGTGTCATTACAGGAATTTGTAGCGTTTTTGACACAACTGTTTCAAACTCGTTTTTAAACATTTCTTGATAAAAAAAAGAAGTTTTTTTTACTGTTGTTACTTTGGCACAAGGTTTTCACACATTTTTCAGTCACTAACATATTTACAAACTCTCTTTTAAGAGACAGCCTAACAAGCCTTGGGGAAGCCTGGTGTAACAGTCACCAGCGTCCGGCGGCGAACCCTGGGGCGATACTCGAGATGCGAGTGCCGTCTAGATGAGATGCTGTTTTGGTGCCAACGTCGTGGCCGTCCCTGGCGCCGTCGCCAAACCAAGACATTCAAGAAGCTAAGAAAACATACAACGGGTCGCCGACCAAGAAGAACAAGAATATAAAAAATAACAAGACATAAGAAAGAGGTCACCGACCCCGAAGTATAAGAAGATAAGAAGTTCCTGGCGACGGCGACTGTAACGGCCGACAAGAAATTTAGACTTCAGACGGACCGGCCACTGGCGCAGCTACTTCATTGTTTTTATCATACATTTTTATGTACTCTTTTTCATATTCCTGCACAGTGTGGTACAGCTTGAAGCATGGGTCTACACACAAACCAGTTTTACAACTGTCACGTTCATATGATGACTCATGTCCAAATCGTTTTTGCCTCTTAGGTTTTGGATTTCTAGGGTTTGTGGGTGCCAGGCTTCTTTTCCATTCCGTTCCAATAGTCAAGGCAATGAACACTTTTATCTCAGATTTGTTTGTCGGACTCCACCTATGATAACGTAAATTTGGTCTCAAGTTACCATTGGCCAAAAATTGCTCCGCGTATCTATTGGTTTCCCTTGACATTGTGTCATAATGTGTATCGTCAAAGAAAAGGTTGAAGAAATGGTGAGGTTGGGGGTTCGTATCAGGAATGTTGGCAAAAAGCCTAATGCCCGTTCGAGCAGTGAACGTCAGTACCTGCCACCGTCTGGCGCCTTCTACCAAATTTCTCAAAGTTGTAGGGAAGATCTACATAATCTTGATCTTCAAATCCAGAAAATTCCCCCTCAGTCACGTACTGTTATCCAATTGTTGTAACAAATCTTCATCTGTTGCAGTTGAATCAAAGTGAGGTTCATCCCCCTCAGTGCTTGAGTTACCCTCGTACTCGTACTCATCGCCGTCTGAATCACTAAATTCCCCTTCAGAGAGTTCATTTTGAAATATCTCCGCATACCCCTCCCCCGCGTCCATCCTCGCAGTGTAAGGTCCTACTTCACAGTACCATTACCTGCACAGAGAATGAAATATGTTTAAGTCAACAGGTAGAATAATTGCACACATAAACATCTGTTTGAACTGGCAAAACCACATACAACCTAAAATGTGAAAAACTTGTGCCCAGCTCACATACATGTGCCCAAATATTGCCGTAAGTAGCCTTTGAAAAGGCAAAACATTTCCTGGGGTTCTGACTTTCTCGCCGAGGAGCCGTAGACGACGTGTGCGATCTGTGCACACATGCGCCCACAACGCCATCACCATGAAAGCTCTGGTTGTCAGTTGGGGATGAATGCACCGAAGGACAAACATTACTCTCACAATACTATGTGAAAGGTTTTTAACGTCGGAAGAATCCGGGACATTCAGGAAACTTTTGAAATTTCCGGGCTTCTACGAAAAACGGTAAATTTTATCCCAGGATTCTCGCACGATGATCGGCGTCGCTCGGCGCGACACCATATACCTCGGACCCGGTCTTCTATGGGCGACACCGAATTTTGTATGGAAGACCCAATAGGAAACATGAGCATCGCCCGGCGAAGCCCGGGCAACCCCGGTAATATAAAACACAAAGAAAATACATGAAAAATAAAAGTTGAATAATTACAAGTTTACAAATAACACAAGTTAGAAATAAAGACTGAAAAACAGTCGCATAATTTGAGAAAAATATTGTAAGTTCAGACACAGTAAAAAATATTCTAAGTCCAAACAATAAGCATTTTTTAGTCAAAAATATTTTAAGTCTAGACAATAAGCTGTTTTAGTCAAAAATATTTTAAGTCCACACATGCCACCTTTTTTCTAAGTCCAGACAACAACTTTATTTTATCGAAAAAGCAAGAATTATTTAAAGTCCGAACTCTCAAAATGCAAAAACATTAAAAATTATTTTAAGTCCAACATAGCACCAATATCGCCCAAGAGCCTTCCGGCTCGCACTGCCTTATTTCGCCCGGCTCATACCAGCGTGTATAGCCATCCGGGATGCGCCATGAGCGGGAGCCAGCTCAGATTAATGGCGCACGCAATGGGTTAAGATCATCACCCACCATGCTTTGTAAGTGTCTTAACACCACAGAGACATCCCATGTGACATTGTACTTGGGTAATGAAGGCCGCAGGTTATATATTCCTTTTATAAATCTAAACACCAAAGGGTATTGCCCAAAACTGATATCTTTGAATTTTACTATTGTGGACAAAGCTGAACAAGCTGAATTGATAGCTGATTAGCTTAGCCCTTGTCGATACAGACTCTCCAAAAAATCAAGCCCATCTGTTACAGCTGGTGACAAGGGATTGATACTCCTCTCATGGCAAAAACACACCTATCTCTTGACATACGTCCCATATTGTTTCTTTCCATGATTGCAAAATGATGTTAGCAACCGAGTCCTGAATGCCTTGACCTTGAAGCACTTTCCTGATAATTTGAATGCTGCCAGTTTCAGTTTTGGATATAGTGGATGGATCGCTTGGGGTTGACTTTTCGGTGACAGAAGGGATTTTGACTTGGGGATCAACCTGCAACAATCTACGGATAATTCCAGCAGCTTGCTGAACCAGTTCTGAGTTGGCCAGATAGGAGCTATCATCAGTGTTTCGTCTACTTCCTCCAGCTGGAGTTTTTGCAGCACTTTCCCAATTACACTAAAAGGACAAAGACTATAGTTATACGTCATTCTCCATGAAATATAAAAAGCATTCACAGCTTCTGCCCCTGGATCAGGGAACCATGATACATATCTGGTCACTTGATAATTCAGCATTGAGGCAAACAAATCTATACTAGGCATGCCAAACACAGTCGTGAGTTTTTTAAATACAACATCCAGTCTTTATCATCAGTGCCATTACGAGAATACCGGTCTGCTTCACTGTTATCTATACCTGGCAGGTGAGTTGCTGTCAACAAAATATTCCTATCCTTACACCATATCCACATTTCTCGTGCAATTTCGTTACAGTCTGGCTTCGTGCCTCCCATGTGGTTTACATATAATACTGCAGTGGTATTATCCAATTCCAGTCTAATATGAATGTTGCATTTTGTATTACACAAAGACTTCAATGTTAGGAAAGCGGCATAGATTTCTAAATAGTTAATGTGCTTTTCACTTTCCTCTGCTGACCAGAGACTCCAGTCTTATCCGGTCCAGACGCTCCCCTTACCTCTTTTTAAAGCATCTGATTGCACATATAAGTGTGGATCACTTATTTCAATTGGTTGAGGGTATTTTCCTGTATTGTTTATCTACCAATGTAAATCACTTCTAAATTCTGCAGTAAGTGTGACCATACCATCATAATTCCCCTTTTCAATTTTTAATCAACTGTTCTTGAATATCTCAAGACGTTTGTAATACAAGGGAGCATACTGCATTCCCTATCTACAGGCATTCATTTTCCCTATCACAGCTGCCATATCCCTAATCAACACTTTTGCTGCTTTTAACATATTCGGACACTCCTGTATAAGATTCACTGCCTTCTCCTGAGTTAGTTCCACTGTCATTTTTTCACTATTAATAATGAACCCAAGATAAGTTAATTCCCTTGAAGGGCTTAACAAAGATTTTGTGGAGTGCATAGTAAACCCCAGACTATCAAGCAAGCTCACAGTTTTGGACACATTCTCAGTACAGTGCTGTTCATCTTCCCCTATTAACAATGAGTCATCAAGATATGGTGAATTTGAAAACCTGTATTGTCTCAACGAGGAAAACACTGGCTTTAGGAAATTAGTAAAAATTCTAAGAGCAGATGTGAGTCCATTAGGCAAGCATGTAAACTGAAAAAGGTCACCATTCCAAATAAATGGAAGGTACTTCCTGTCTTGTTGTTTGACGAATATAGCAAAATATGCATCCTTCAAGTCTATTGAAGCAAAATAACAGTTTCTATGTACTAGGCACAAAGCTGATCTGAATGTCTCCATCTTGAAGTGATGTGATTCTATCAAGTTATTAAATTGTTTGAGATTAAGAATAAACCTAAGAGTATCATCTTTCTTGACCCTAGCAAATATATTAGAAATAAACTCTCCATCCGAATGTTTACACATTTCTATTATTCCTTTGTCCCGCATCTTGAGTATTTCCCTGTTTATTTGTTCCTTTTCAGTGTCACTGAATGAAATAGGCTTTGACACATACTTTTGAACTGGTAATTCAATCAAGTCCAGGGTCACACCCCTACATTTGATAAAATCCATTTATCTGATGTGATCCCAAACCAGTTCTGCAAGTATAGACTTGTTTTCCCAGCTATATTATTATCATGGGTATTATGGAAGACAAATTTATTGCTCACCTCCCTTGTGATCTCTCCAGTGGAGGTTTCACTTGTTATTTCTGGCTGTCTCCTCTCTGACGTTTGCCTAAAAAAGTGTTGTTGTAGCCACGTCCTCGCCCATAGGATTTCCCTCTTGGGTAAGGTGATGTTCCTTCAGCCTGCCCATTAAAAGGTCGTGACTTGTGGCCATGTCTTTCAGTTTTCGGTTTCCCTCTTTGTGAAATTTTTGTCCATGCACATGGCGATTTATTTTCTTGCCCAGCTGGTTAGTCTCGTGAATTTCCTTGATTCTTTTTGGCAAGTCATCCCCAAAAAGGTACGTCAGACGTCTTCATTATTGTGCCAATCAAGTCTAATTCTGTTTTCGCGGACACCGCCGCCATGAGCGCATCGGTTATCTGAACCAAGGGTATCATTGCTTTCATCAGAAATCCCTGCATGTTTTGGTAGTTTAGGTCCTTGGTCCTTATGAACGATTTGGCCTGTTTCCAAATTTTTTCATTCACTCGCAGTACTGACATGCTCTCGCAGTTTTGTGGCCGTTTGTAATTTTCCATGACCTCCTTAGTTTCTTCATATTTGGCTGTTTGAGCAGTCCAGTATTTACAGTCCTCGCCAAATCGTTTCTCACGTTATCGGCTGTTTCCTAGTCCTCTTCGAAGAAATCTTGCAGCTGATTGACGATACTGTTGACTGCACTCATGTCAGCTTAATGTTCGTTGTCTTTTTCCGAACAGTTGTTGACCAGAGACTCGAAACAATCATCATCCTCTGAAATAGTCTCTGTATCTCTGCCATATTGCTCTGATTTTTGTTTACTTCCTGTGGAAGTACTCGGCAAGTTCCGTGTGTTCTCGGAGCTTCCTGTGCTCGATGACTGTCCACTAAATTTAGCCAGGGTCGAGCTCAGCTGCTGCATGATACGGTCAGCATCAACTGTAGACTGACCTCATTAACTCCTCCAGGGGAGCTGGAACTGCCCCACTGACCCCCGGGGTTTTCATGTTGGCAGTAAAACCGCTTATTTCATCCGAAGACCCAAATATTTTTGTCATTTACAAGTTAAACCATGGCCCAGTGATATGGTTTACATCGTAAACCTACGACAGCCTTGTGAATACAGCGTCCTGATGTGTTGATGAGAAACACTGGTCGAAGGAGATAGATGACCAATATAAGAAGACATAAACACAAAAAGTGCAATAAAAAACAACAAAACAAAGTTAAAGTTACTGCTTTATGTGAAATAAATCAACAATAGTTGTGCCATAACAGTAAGTTAACAAAATGTAACCAACACCCGAGACATTAAATAAAGGCAGACTGCGATAGATACTGCAAACACTACAGGCTAGTGTAGTCATGATACTGAACTACTACCTGGTTAGAGCCTCACAAAGTCAGGATAAGTTTATGATGTGTAAACTATGTCACTCAGCCAACGAGTAGTGGTTTATAAATGCTAAAAAACATTGTGAACTGTGTACATTCCAAACTTGTTTTTCTTTAAAAAGTACGCAGTTTACAATGATATTTATAATGTAGTAATTAAATTACAAATTAACTTACTTTTACAAATGCCAAAAATCATTGTAATCTGTTTTTCTTTGGAAAGTGCACAGTTTACAATGATTTTTGACACTTCTAAGCCAAACATCAGCCTAGTGACATGGTTTACGACGTCGTAAATGTCCGACGACTTTATAAATAAATACTCTGTCGATTCTCGGAGCCTTAAACAAGGCAAGACAGCGCCTTAAGGCTAAAATATGGTCGTTGCAGCTCAAAAATCAACATTGTTCGCCTAATAACTGAAACAGTTTCCAGCTGGTTTAAGAATCAACAAGTATGATAAAACACATTGAAAGTACAACTGTTACAGTGCAGATTACAACTGTGCATAGTGTTCCTGTCACAGAAAAATTACAACAATGTAGTCAACTGTACTCGGATTACAGCTGTTTTAATTATTTCCATACATTCTAATATTCTTCCAAGCTATGTCACTAAAATATTCTACATGTAGAAATGACAAAGTCACATTTCTATTTAAATGCAGTATAAATATATCAAATGTAACAAATTAATCATTTAAATTTGGTTACAGCTTGTGCTCTTTAGCGATATGCTTAATGATATGTTACATTCTTATGTAAATATGTAACATGTTTATTCTACTAAGATATAACATGTTGATTCTATTGTAAATATGTAACATGTTTATTCTACTAAGATATAACATGTTTTTTCTATTGTAAATATGTAACATGTTTATTCTACTAAGATATAACATGTTTTTTCTATTGTAAATATGTAACATGTTATTTCTAAGATATAACATGTTTTTTCTATTGTAAATATGCAATATGTTTATTCTACTAAAACATCAATTTTGAAAAGTGGTTAAAAAGTGTTGTAAAAGTATGAAAAAAAACCT
>JAULCD010015446.1:0-12859 GCA_032361085.1 Calliostoma canaliculatum | reverse complement strand
ATGTTTCTTAGTTATACAAGCTATGGTTCTTAGTTATACAAGCTGTGTTTCTTAGCTATACTAGGAAGTGAGACGTACAATGGATCAAGCTCTGCTACACAAGGAAATGAAACGCCGTATAAAATCAAACAACAAACAATAACCAACCTCTACCCACGATTGGATAAAAGTTGTAAACCTTTGTCAACGAGTGTTGATATATTAATTATCATGGGACACGAGGGAAAGATTTTTATCATTCAAAATTAATCTATGATGAAAATCATTTTTGTTAATTTTTTACTGACATATTTTGCTGTGTTGGCACAAACCAGAACAGTGCTGCTGCATGTCACAATGATTAATGCAGTAGATTAGATAAACAACGTTCAAAATGTGAAATTTTGAACACTGAGAAATATTTAATACTATTTCATATCTGACGTGATCTGACTATTATTGTGGCCGCCATCTTTATTGTCAAAATGGCCGGTATCGAAACAAAATTTGCCAATATATTAGCTCACAGGACACAATTTGAACATGGCCTACATCGGGAAATACATTTACAGAAAATCCTATGTTAGCTTCGCATCCATTCTAAAGATCCCTGTTCCTCAAAGCGATCTTCGGCTAAGTTAATTGTCAGCGATTTTTGAAAGAATTTCCTGTAGAGTTGTTTCTTATCATAGGCTTACAACTGTGGTAGCGCAGAGATTGATTCGTCACCGGTTCCACAATATCATAATGTGCAGACAGATAGTCATGCTCGTCATAAACTACAATATATGAGGCTGTTAGTAAACCTCTCTTAACATGCATGCCTTAGATGCTAGATATTATCATCCAAAACTGGCTCCCACAAGAAATATCATTTGTGTGAAATCAAGTAATATCTCCTAGGAGATATCGTCACAAATGATGTCATTTCATTGTAGCGATATATCCGGCATGATATCATAGTTTTAAACTTTTATCAACGAGTGTTGATATATTTGATATCATAAGACATTTGGGTGATTTTTTTATTTATCTGAACTGTTCACTGTTCGGGCTGTAAATAATATTGACCACAACATCACTGCAAGAAATGCAATGGATTTTTTTCATGTGGCAGCCAAAACATGTGTTAGATTCTGATGGCTCTTCAGATTGTTTTCAGTGCAGTGATAGGACCGCCTGTGGTAGAGAACTTTAATATGTTTGCTTTTGATGCTCGATGCTTAGTTGTTGTATTAAAATTATTCTGACACGAGCAAGAACACTTGTAGGGAAATTGTCCTTTTTAGATTCAGCTTTCAGTGATCCACCTAAGGCATATTTTTGTGAGGAGAAATTTCTTTCTCCAATTGTTGTGCAGCTTCTACCAAATGAATGGTATCATCATCATCCTTGTTAAAACAATCAATCTTGATAGCTTTCCCTTTATTTGAATCGTACATAAGTGTCCCTTTATACAGTTGTTTTTTTTGTATAATCTTTATCAAAGAAAAATTAACTCTTTCTCCTGCCTATTGAACCAAACCAACTTTTTCGATTTCCTTCTGCTTTTGAGCATGCTGAGGCTTTCGTTGTAATATTTGTTCCTGCAGCTTTTATGTTCTGCAGCTTTGTTTGTTTTAAGGATAACTTCTATTCCATCACCACTGTCCAGTCTTGTAATATTGATTCCCTGTGGTAAGCAATTAATGTTATTTTAATCTCCACCATTTTGGCAGCAAATGTTTTTTAGCCAACTTCCGTATCAATTTATCCATGTTTTTTTTAGGATAATTAAGTTTTAATTTATTTTGTGTCCTGTTGATAAATCACACACAACTGCCACCCAGTTACAACTGACACCTGATTAATAATAATACTAATAATAATAATAATGGATATTTATAAAGCGCCATATCCACCAACGAATGCATGCTCGTAGCGCTAGGAGAGAGATGAGGGGTTTAAGTATAGTACAGTTTTTAACAGGTGTGTTTTAAGGGCTGGTTGAAAGGATGCCAATGATGGAGAGAGTTTAGTGGAGATCGGAAGCGAGTTCCAAAGTGAACTTGCTGCGTAGGAAAATGTTCTATGTCCATAGGATTTGAGTTTTATCATAGCATGGATTATCCAGGATGACACTGCTGATTGTGATTTTATTATTGCAATCTGCTGTTTTTGGATCCACGTTTCAGCAGAACAAAAGAGTCCGGTAATATATTATTGCTCCTCTTGAGACTGAGTCCTTACTCTATCCCACACAGATATTTAGGCCAAAAATGAAAAAAATATATGGTTCCGATTACCCGACCTTGCCTACAATATAGGTGCCGATCCTAACCTTTTATTATCATAATGACCAAAAAATAACATCATCTACTGCAGCTGAAAACTATTTCATCTTACTAACCCTTGAAATGCTGAGCACAATATTTGGTCATTTTAGTGTTCAAATTTCAGCTGACACATTCTGTCGAAAACATATATCTTGTGGTAATGTGTTTAAAAGAGCTCCTGCAGGATAGCACAAGGTGGTCACAGTGGCTGAAATCCACTCAGCACTTTAAGGGTTAAACTTAGATATCAGGAAAAAAAATATTTCAATACAAAAATAAAATTCCTGACCGACCTACCCTAAATTTTAAAGACATGTAATCGGAACCACAAAGTTTATATTGTTTGGCCTTATGCAAAAATCACGTACGACAGTTTTCACAAAGAGTCCGCAAACGTTTTGCAACTTCTTTAAGTCAGATATTTTAACGTAGACTTCATTAAGTCGCTACGAAAGCACTAAGATAAAGCATCAGATATCGTAACATTATACAGAACTTTATGGAACAGATTATAATGGATCATAAAATAGACACAAAAGCAACACAAAGAAATCGAACGATTGTACAGTGTCATAAGATCAATGCGAAAGGTGATACACATGCAACACGTAATTGCACGTGTGACACAAGCGTTTCATGCGTGGTCATGGGTTACAATTTCCATATGGTAAAGTGTGAAGCATTGACAGCTTTGTTTTGAAAGTTACGGCACACAGATTTGATTGTAAGCAACTGGAAACATTGAATATGCCCCAAGGACGCCATTTAACCACTGATGAGGTCAATCGCGCAGTGGGTATGCTTGAAATGGGACATTCGCAGAGAAGGGTGGGTGTTGCTATGGGTGTGTCACAATGTGTCATTTCCCGTTTGTGGGCTCGATACCAGGCAACAAATAATGTCCGTGAACGGCCAACAAGTGCCAGACCACGCTCAACAACAGCGCGACAGGACCGATATATCGGTGTTTTAACACGTCGTAATCGATTCCTTGATGTGTCAGGTCGTACAGAGCTTATCAGCAAGCCACAGGGGTCAATGTCACACCCCAAACTGTTTGTAATCGTTTACACGGAATGGGTCTTCATGTACATCGGCCAGCTGTACGACAACATCTCCTACCAAGACATAGACAAGTCAGAAGACAGTGGTGTCAGGATTCTGTTCAATGGCAAAGACGTCACTGGCATAACGTCTTGTTCACAGACGAATCTCGGCTTTGCCTTGGCTTTCATGATGCCAGGAGACGTGTTTGGCGTCAACAGGGAGAACGTTATGCCAATTGTACAGTACTGGAACATGACAGGTTTGGCTGCGGTTCCCTTATGGTATGGGGTGGTATTTGGCATGGTGGTCGCACATACTTGATGGTTTTCAGGGGCACCATGACCGGTCAACGTTACAGGGACACTATCCTCGATGCAATTGTGAGACCATTTCCAGGCGCCATGGGTCAAAATTTTGCTCTAATGAACGACAATGCTCGACTTCAACGGGCACGTATTATAAATGAGTAATTGCAACAGGAAACAATCACAAGGATTCCCTGGCCAGCAATGTCCCCGGATTTGAATCCGATAGAACACGTCTGGGACCAACTCCAGGTTCTGATTTCCCATCATCAAAGACCCCCACAGACTCACAATGAGCTTGAAAATGCACTTATCCAGGAATGGACCAATATTTTTCAAAACAAATTTCAGACTTTGATTAATAGAATGCAACGTCTTACAGAATATTGACGATGTTCTTTGATGTGACATAGTTTCGTTGGTACGACCACAATGACCTTTTTCTCCCTGTGTTGAGGGGATGCCCACTTTTCGGCTCTAGCCAGTGACATTATTTTTTTCTAATGGCGTTCTGTCATCCATTTTCTGCTCACTGTGTTGTTAAAGTCTTCATAGATTACATGACATGATATAACTTGATTTATACCTATGAATAATTATCTTCTGAAAATGTGATCCTTAACGTTTTTGTCCAGTATAGTTTAAAATTTGTTGTAGTCAAAACTTATTCATAATTTGATGTCGCTATCGCTGCATAGAATGAGCTAAGCACTTAAGTTCTTCTCCATCGTTTTAAAGACTAATCAACACTAACTATATTTCTGTCCTAGCAGTATCATAATGAAATCTGTCGCTGTTTTGCATCTTCTGTTTTATGAGACGGAAAGCATATGCTTGCTACTTTATCAGGTGAATGATGAATGTTTGATCATTCACCTGATGAAGGAGCACGCATATGCCCCAAAACGTCGGAACAAACCAGAAGTCGACATCCGAGAAATCCTAAAATATGAACATAATGTAATTTGTATTGGACCTACCAAAGTCGCTAGATGATGTAACTGTAATGCTGATCACAGTGTAGTATCCAAGAAGATCTCCCTGCCAGTAAGGGTTGTCTGTCATGGACGTTACACTGTAGGTCTGTTTGTTCCCATCGTTGGCCATACTTGAGTCGTAAGTATTGTCGTGATTGAAGGTACCACTCTGCACAGTCGGCTTGTTCAGCATGATGTTTGCACCTGAGAAAACAAAACGAACAATGTCTTATATTGACAGTAGTGAGTGACCTCCCCTAGATGAACACTGTCATTCCTACTGTCGTTCATTTTCCGATGAACAATAGTACATCACGTGATATAAGTCTAATTTTATTACGTCATAAAGGTGAGCGAAGAAATGCCAAATTATTTAGGAACAATCAACTGGCTAAAATAATGCAAATAGGAATCGTTTTATCGAACCATCAGACAATAAGTATTTTAAGAAATGGACTCTATTGTCAAGCAACAACAAATGTTAGGTTTTTTTCGTTGTTAAAACAGATATGCAATTGTCACTCACGTTAAATTAGTCGGCTTCGTCTCATGTAGAAATCCTATGCCTAGAACTTCATATACATGTTGTCAAAATATGACCCAAACACACTAACAAAGTTCACAAAACGCTAACTTTCAACAATTCTGACTTTCACTTGCTCCTGTAGTTATTTCTAACTTTAAGTTTACTGGCTGCAACTTTTGTTCAATTGAATGACTGTCGTTGTAGCCATTTTGTTACTAATCAAGGGGAGATCACTCGCAATGGAATTTCTAGATGTATGACGTCATTCTTCACGCAACTGTCCGCGTCATACAGCTCGTTTAAATGATGAAACATTCATATTATTACGAGTTTATTTTAAAATATACAGACTGCCCTAAAAAGTATAAGATCTTATTTTTACGATATCTTTTAAAGTTTTGAGCCAATAATTACGAAACTTAGCAGAATTTTTTTTAAATATATTGGCTACGAGTAACCATTGATAATGTTCCTGGAATGACAGATCATCTCGACAAAACGTCAAATTTGATAAAAGGTACTCTGCACTTGCTGCATGAAAATAAACAGTATAAACAGTAAATCCTTTGTTTATGTGTGGAGTCTCACAACGGATCATAAGCTGATACCGGAAAGTTGAAGAACAATAATTACCCTGTCATTGTTATCGATAATGCTTGCCTATTCAAGCGAGGAGTTATGCAAGCAAAGACACAATCACAAGATACCACTGGCTACACTTAGATCTCTCAGGACTTTGTCAATATGCAGTGCAAAGAAAACCAGAAAAGGATACCGAAGGGGAAATAAAATCAGCACCTATGCCCCAAATTCGGACTTTACCTTGACAAAAAATGTAACAAACGTTGGTGTTTTAAATGCCCGATCTGTGAAAACAAATACCTAACCAACGATAAATCTCAGGTAATCAACTCGATGCCCTTATCCTAACAGAGACATGGTTAAGACATAACGATGTGGATGGAATGACTATGAACAGGATGACACCACCTGGTTTTAAACACATTCAGGTTGCTAGGACAGCAAAGCGAGGTGGTGCTGTTGCCTACAAAGATAGTCTTAAATGTTCCAATGTTGTCCTTAAGAAGTCATTTTATTCTTTTGAAAGTCTAATTATAAGACTTCAATCAGACAGTCAAACAATGGTGGTGTGTGCTATTTACAGACCTCCCGGTAGGACCAGTCCAAAACATAAGCTTCAAGATGGAACAGACTGTATCACTGAGTTTGAGTATCTCCTGGAATCTATTAATACAATCCCTGGTAAACTACTCATATCTGGAGACTTCAACATTCATGTGGAAGATGTTCAACATCCAGAGACAAATAAGTTTCTCAGTGTTCTTGTGTCTCATGGACTAGTACAACACGTCACAGAGGCAACACATGTTGGAGGACATACTCTGGACCTTATCATCACTCGGAATGATGAACTTGACATAGAATTATTGGCATGTGATCACCCAGTCCAGTCTGATCATTTTGCTATCCTATCTACAGCTAGTTTCTTTGTGCGCAGGAGACCACGAAAGGAATTATCATTCCAAAAGTGGAAAAGTATTTCCTTACCAGATCTTAAGTCTGATCTTAAAACAGCACTGAACGGATACCACGACCTAGGAGTTGAGAACTGTGTTCGCCACTATGATAGAGATATCCAAAAGGTTATCGAAGATAATGCTCCATTGACTAAGCGTGCCATGACAGTCCTGCCAGTGACTGGTACAAGGACAAGATTAGGGCAGCTAAACAGTACCGCCAGCAACTGGAAAGGCAGATGCGTTCTTAAATGTTTGACAGTCATCAAGGAGATGCATTCAGCCCAATGCATTGCTGTTAATACCATCGTGTGCCAGGCAAAGAAGACATTCTTCAAAGATGCTATTGAAAACTCTAAAGGACAAAAAGACATTTATAGACTGTGTGACAGACTTCTCTTTAAGAGGAAGTCAAAGTCTTTACCAAACTTCACGTCTAATGTTAAAATGGTAAATGCTTTCTCTGACTATTTCACAGAAAAGATTCAGATTCTCTGTTCAAGCCTTGAAAATTCATTTACAATATCATCTTCATTGACAGTCAATTATTACTTTCCTAACACATAACACTATAAATGATAGTGAATTTGACGTTTTATGTTATTTATATAACAAAGTCAGCAATATGTCTACTAGTGACAACCATTATAAGCATGAGTATGAGTAACATGACACCACTTAATCCTTAACGTGTAACTTTTATTATAGATAGTGTAAGTATTTAAAATATAATACATGAACAACCTAAGAAATGATACTCCATGGCTTCTTCATCACGATCGGTGAAACAAAATCACTTTTCAAGACTAAGTTTTGGCCTAAAACCTCCTCGCAGGATTAAATACCAAAAGAAAGTCATGGCAATAGGAGTGAACAACGAAATGTTTCTGCGAAAAGTGTAAAAGGGAGAAACAAACGGAGGGGTCAGTTGAGGTCCGTTAATAAATTGCCAACAAACAGATCACATCAGCATCCAGGAGAAGCACACTTCAAAACCGAGTTAAAGAAATGGTTGTACCTAAAGCCAAATTCAGCTTTTTTTTAAATGGCGCACATCAAAGATGCGCGATGACAACCTATGAACAGACGCCTTCATGTTAGCTTCATGCTAAAAATATGTTCACTCCAGTGGCACTTCGCAATTCATGTTTGTGTGTGATGACCGTCACAAAGTGATTATGTCGTTCTTAGAGCAATGTTAAAAGCATTAATCGTGCCACCTAGACAGACACAGGTATACGATTTAGTTAATGTCACAGGGGTACAGCACATGTCAGTATCGGTTGTGTCAATCACGTGCATCAATCGCCGCTTGACACACACGACTCATAAATGCAATTAAGTTGTCAGTAACACGCTCTGGGATATACTGCCATGGAGGTAGTGAATTCCTTCTGCGCATGCGTCAAGTCAACTTGTCCCACAAATGCCCACTCGGGAACAAATCTAGTGACCGGACTGGCCAAGGTAATGTCTGGATGTTGTTGTGCTGTAAAAAGTCCTGACAAACACGTGCAATATGCATTTTCCTGCCGGAACTGTCCACCATGAACATTGACGCGAGGAAGGACGTGAAACTGTTGGATCAAGTCTCTATAACGCACAGCCATCAATGTACCTGCCACACACACGTCCTACCACCGTGATAAATTCTGTTCAATACCATGACACCCCCGCCGCCAATTAGGACAACCTTCTGCACATAGTTGGGGTGTAACGTTCACCCTGACTTCTGTAGACATTTGCACACCTATCAGCAAGTGTGAGTAGGAAAAGGGACTCTTCAGTAAACAGTACATTTATCAACCTTGCACGTGCCTATTTAACCCTCTGTTGGCATCAAAGTAGACGGTCCGCCAGATGGCGTCGGTTGAATAAATGACGTCGAACAGGTTTTCGTACAAAAAGTCCAGCCTCCCTCAGTCTCTTGCGTACCGTTTGATAAGATAGTTTGCATATGCCAGGGATATGTGTGGGTGTAGGAATCGCTGTTGTAGTGTGGTCGCGAAGGTCGCAGCCCGATGTATCGATCTTGTGCTTGGGTTGTCACCCTTGGTCTTCCTGACTTTGATCTGTTGTCAACTTTGTTGGTGTTTTTGTATGGGGTCCACAGTGCAGCGATTGTCTGTCTGGATAAACCAAAGTGCCTGGCCACTTCTTGTTTAGCTGCTCCAGCTTATAATTTCCCAATGGCGTTGTCCCGTTAATCTGCATTTAGTCTTGGCATTCTTTCGCCGCCTCTACTGTTGTTATAAGGACTGTATGAACTGCCGTTGATGTGGATTTGTATACTTATTAAGCCGTCCGTGGTTGTTTAAATCTAAAGAGATCATCCAGTCATTGCTTAACGGGCTTTAATTCAATACATTAGATTTTGTAAGCAAAATCAAACTTTGAGTAGTTTATTTAAAACAGGAAACCTAAAATTTTATGCCAGATGTGTAGATTACACTACAACTTTGTCTTGTGACATCTCAGATATTTAGCCAGGTATATTTTATTTTTTAACAAAATTTTACAAAGTTATTTGCAACATTTTTATGTCTGTAATTGTTGTATGAAGATTTTCGGGGTATTGCGATTTGCAAATTAAAGCTAAAGATCAGTTTATAAGAAATAATTGCAACATCTTGTTAACCAAGTGATATGTGATATGTTAAAACAACTATAATAGTTTGCTAAGTTTTGACATGAGAAACACAGTGTCCGCATTAAATATCACACTGCAAGAAAGATCAAATAAACAAGACATGGTTATCTTTGTTTTGATGAGATAAACAAATTTGCTGAGCTCGTAATCTCATTGTTTTTATCTTTATTTTACTAAAGTGAGATAATTTGTACATAAAATAGTATGAACCAACGAATTTGAGCTGTATTATTATATTATTGTCTTATTATTTAAGCATTTAAAACGAACCTGTCTCTCTTTGGACGTATGTGGAGAATTGCTTGATGTAGTTGTCTGTTCTTGACACACTTTGACAAAGAGTTGCTTTGGGGATGATGAGTTTAAAACGTTTAAACAGTTTCTTTTCAAGGATGGAGTTTGTTTTGCAATTTCAATGTGAATTTGCAGCCTTTTGTAACATTTCAGATTCTTGACTAATGGAATCACGTAAGCTAGTCGGTGATTATACAATTACTTAAGGTAGGTGAGTGGTATATAGCATGCTATCAGTTTATGGCTAACAATTACTTAGTTTCAGTTCGTTTAAGAGCCCTGGCTTTTTAGTTTGATTTTGTGCTCAACTCCGGTTTCTCAAGGAGCAAGTTTGAGCTTGAAGTTAAGTTGGGCACATAATTTGTTTTATAACTTCGGATTGTTCTTGGTGTTATAACTGATATTAATGTATGTATAAATGGGATACTGTGACTTTGCAGTGTTCTCGTGTTGCGAATGAACAATTTCAACTCAATTTAAGTTAGGGTAGAGCAATAGCTTTGCAATTTATCTTTATACTTTTCAAAATGATCTTCGTTTTCAACTATATGTTATATTTTGTATTACATTACATAAAAAGAGAATATGTTATCACTTTGCGTGGTTTAGCAGTGTGCGTAATCAAAACTATAACATAAAGTGGTGTTTGGTACTGTATAATTGACACAAATAGTTAACGTAAGTGATCAATTCGTTTGATAAATTACCTGGTGCATTAGTATAGTTTGCAAGTAGAAACATGATGTATAAACAGATCGCTTGTACGTGTATTTGTACTGGCGGAGAAATATATAGTATAACCACCTAAACTGTTAGAGGATTTAGGCTGATAATTTAAAATAAAGCGTTAAATCAATACATTTCTTCAATTATGATTTTAGTCAATAAATCATAACCAAATTTAAAGATTCTAAAGCATGACATGATAAAAATGAAACGTGTGTCAAATATTCATGATTTATTAGCTGCACGGTCTACTGACCTGTGTAGCAACACTAATAACTTGTTTTGGTTGATCTACATTATTTAGCTGAATGTGACGCTCCAATACACGATTGTACAATTATTTTCACAGATACACAAGCTGGTTAGGTGGTTTCACCTGAAACGTAATTACCGATTGCAAACCAAGGTCCCTTTTAACGAAGACGTCAAAACTTTACGACGTCCTAAACAATGTTATTGGGTTAATGGAGTTGGTCTACAAATGCCAAAATCCTTGTAAACTGTGCACTTTTCAAAGAAAAACTTGTTTTTCTTTTGGAAAGTTCACATTTTACAAGGATTCTTTGCATGTATAGACCAAATCCATTAACTGAGTGACATGGTTTAGGACGTCGTAAAGTTATGACGTCTCGTAAAACGGGGCCCGGGGTTTTTCACAGACACCCAGTACCTTTTGTTCTAATCACCCAATCGTGTTAATTTGATAAAATCCTTGTTTTTAAGAAATAACACTGAAAAATGTTTAGAGATTACTCAGCGGTTTTGCATTGGTTTAAGTAGATTTCTATAAGACATCTCATTTAACCTCTGCAAAACCGCTGAATAATTTTTATACATTTTTCTAGTGTAACAATCGGATTAAGGAACACACATGTCACTAATCCTATGTTTTTCTAATTTTCAATTTAATTTTTCCCTTTTGGCACTAAATGTCCTTATTTTAGTTTGAATTTGTGTAAGTGTATGCCTTAAAACAACAAGTTGATTTCTTTTTGCAGTTATTGTCAAACTATTATGATTTAATGACTGGATAAAATATGTGCATGTCTTAAACAACAACCACTGAAACAAATGTATAAATATTATTCAGCGGATTTCCATTGGTTTTATGAGTATTCCATAGGAAATATCATCAAATCAATGTAAATCTGCTGAATAATACTATACATTTTATTCTCGTGAAAAATTTTGTAAATAGCTTGAGAACTATTGTCATTACTACAATCTACACCTGCAGGCGACATGGGTAGTTGCTTCACAGCATTACCAACAGATCGATTATACTTACCGTATTATACACAAATAAATGTCAATTCAGTAGATACCATCATATGATATATAGGACTCGCAGTGCTCACAGCAAATGTGCTAACAGAGGGAAATGCGCGCATTTATTATCATTAATTGGTTGTTAGATTTACTAACAGTCCAAGCTTAAATTAAGACAATTAAGCATTCCATCCAAAGTAAACCGATTTTATTCACAAAATATACGACTGACTAACTTAATATTTGATTTGATTTGATTTGGATGTTAGGCATTTCACTTTCGAACTACTTTAAACGAGTAATACATTTAATAAACATTGCATACCATTAGCATAGTTGGGGTTTTTTTTAAACTACCAAGACATGTATTTTATTGACATAGGTTTGACAGAACATTAACAAATAATGATAGTATTAATGTTAACACTGTGAAATTAATGTGTTTGTTTAATATATGCCTGTACAAAAATAAAATGAATTTAGTGATGACAGCTACTTTATTGAGCACGATTTAAAATTTTAAAAGAACTGATTGTACTTTTGTCAAGTATTGGACTAAACATTCACATTAACCTCAACAAAAGGAAATTGACTAAGGCAATTCACATCAAAGACACAAACCGCTGTTAATAAAGACTAGGGATACTATTAACCCTTACCGTGCGGCATAGTTTTGGAATTATTTTCGTGTGTGGCGTATTTCGAAATTTTTAAGGGTTTTAACATTCGGCTCACGAAAATATCCGGGTCAGGCTAATAGCCTGACCCGGATATTTCCGTGAGCCGCAGGGTAAGAGTTATTATATATACTGTTATATTTCAAGTCTTCAATCATCGCACATTATGCAAATACCCCGGTCAAATTAATATATAGAGAATCTCACCCTCGTGTCTTCTCATATCAAATATTAGCACGAGTTGAGAAACGTTCAAAACTCAGAGGCAAGCTTGAGTGTTTTAAGCAGTTACATGTATTAACTCGATATCAGGATACACTCGGGTTAGGTTATATTCATCATTCAAAAGCATACTATGACATAAATCAATCATTTTCTAAATGTTTTACTGACTTTTTCTGTTCAGCATTGAGCCAGAACAATGCTGATTTATGCCTTTTGTGACGTTACAATGATGGGACAATGGTATCATGTCAGGCCGGAGGTATTCCACAATGAAATGACAGTATGTATGACGGTATTTTAGAGAAGGTATCGCTTGATTTCACACAAGCCA
>JAULCD010015335.1:0-12859 GCA_032361085.1 Calliostoma canaliculatum | reverse complement strand
AACTTGTTTTTCTTTGGAAAGTGCACAGTTTACAATCATTTTTGCATTTGTAGACCAAATCTATTAACCCAGTGATATGGTTTAGGAAGTCGTAAAGTTATGATGTCTTTGTAAAATAGGCCCCGGTTGGGATGAATTTAATGCCACTTGGACTGTGACAACTACAACATATGTACAATTTGAGTGAGTGAGCGAGTCAGTCAGATAAGGTTTAACACCATCACCAATGTTATAATGTGATGCAGTGAAACGTGCGAGCTTTGGCTGATGCCTGTGAACCAAGAGTGCTACTGTGTTAACCCACACCGTGCGGCTCACGGAAATATCTGGCTAAGGCTATTAGCCTGACCCGGATATTTCCGTGAGCCACACGGGTGTCCTCACTGCATGTTGAAAATTTTTCAAACTCGGAGAATGACGCTGAGCCTCTTGGGTGGGATTCAAACCCCAGACCTCTTGTTCCGAAGTCCAGCATGCTAACCACTGCGCTCTACTCTATTTGGTATGATTTAAAATCCCTATCAGAGGGCATCCCAACTCTTTTAAGTAATCAACAACAAAGACCTCGCTAAAAAGGCATAGTTATGATCAGTATCCCTCAGATAGGTGAAATCGGCACAGCTTTCAAAGCTGACAGCAATTACTTTAATCCCATTCGGACAGTGACAAACACAACATCTGTCATATTTGAGATTACACTATTTGTCAAGAAGACCAACATTCTCTCACTCGTGTGAAAGTTTGAACTCTGAAAGATTTTCTATTGTCCCTTTAGGGATAGCTAAGATTGTAGGTAAACTGTCACACACTATCATTGTGTTTCAGCTAAAAATAACATTGTTTACTTCTTTAACCCTTTAAGTGCTGAGTTGATTTTAGTAGGACTGAATCTTGTCTAAATGGGCTGTTGAAAACCTCTCCTGTTGTAGTTTGTCCAAATTCCTAAATAGGCTGTTGAAAACCTCTTCTGTTGTAGTTTGTTTAAAAGAGCTCCGACAGTATCGGAGTTCTTTTAAACAAATTATCCCAGTAGAGTTTTTTAACAGCTTATTTAGATTAGAATTTGGACATTAAACTGGACTAATGTTTGTGGCTTGGCACGCTAATTAAGGGTTAAATTAGGCTTCAGAGTTCAGGTGACATATTTTATTAACTTATTACCAACTTTTAAATATCTTTTAAAATCCATCCTTTGTTTAATATGCAGTAGCATAATATGTCGATTTTAATTTGTTGATTTTATTCATTGATTTGTTGTTACTTTTTGTCTTAGAAACAAAATCAAGCCGCTGAAAAGCTGTCCTGTGGTAATTTGGTTTTAAAAGATCCCTATGGGAGCAACTTTTTCTCATTTTTGAGAGTGCTAAGCATGACATTTGTCTGTTAACCCTTACCGTGCGGGTCACGGAAATATACGGGTCAGGCTAGTAGCCTGACCGGAATATTTACGTGAGCCGCACGGTAAGGGTTAACAAAGCATGCTTACATTTCATTTGAACTGGCAATTTTGGCAATATAATTTCAAACTCACCATTAGAGATCAGTTAAAAGTTGAAATGTATATTACGTTATGTATATTACGTTATGATATAGTACGTGATGCACATATTATGGGATGCCGATTCTTCTACGGGGGATCGCCGTTAATGGCTGCAATATTGCCCAAACGGCGTAAAACAATAACTCACTCACTCTATGTGGGGAGGCACGTGGTATTTTAAGAAAGCATTAGCTGGAACTATATATCTTATCATTTCATTTTGTTTGATAATAATATGGATGTTGGCGACACAGATTTTATCTAATTGTCCCTATTTTTTTAGAATGAGTGTACAATGATGCATGTGCCTGCACATTCACCTTCCGAAATGATGACTGGCAATCCAAACGAGACAATGAAAGTTTCTGAAATGGTAGTTTCAGCCATTGGATGTCTTCATAGGCATCTGTATGAGTGAGCCACCTTGCAGCCTTCAGTTGATGTATCTAAGGAGGAATGGAGAGCTGACTTCCAAGATAAGAAAACACTACTGTCCTTGGTCAGGTGCCACAGTGGCCGACTCCCTTTGTCAACTGAGGAGGAGTTCAAGGATCTACTCTCAGCATATGCCTAGAGGCATTAGGCACCAGTCTACAAGCTTGGCATGGTCCGAGAGTTACAAGTCCTTCTATCGTTCATAAGCATACAGGATGAGAGAAACTTTCATCTTTCAGCATGAGAGTTAAATATGGTTCTTGTTCATCTCACTGTACTACTCTGAACCACCTGAGACATCAACACACAGACACACTTTTTCTGACCTCCTTAGCTATTGTAATGACGTCAGAGATCTATTTGCTAGACATCAGACAACCTTGGCTTTCACTGGAATTTTTTTCAATGAAAAAGCAGTTGCCAGGCCAAGAATATAGTTTTACATCCTTGCTCTGTCCACCATTCTTTGACACCAAGATGTCATGATCTCTTTCTCTGTTGAGTGGACAGATCCAAAAGCAGGCATTGATGTTTCAAGAGACTCTTCATTCCTCTATTGAGAAACGACAAAGACAGAAGAGTCTTGGACGACTGTATCCTTTGCCACCACAGTAGCTTTTAACCTTCCTGAGGTTAAAACTTTCACCACCTCGTCCCTTTTCGATAAATCCTTTCTGGCTAGTATCATGAAAGGCTGCTTTTGGAGATCCACACCAGTCTTCACCAGTCGCTACTTGCGAGTCTTGGTCACAGATGACATGCGGTCGGTGCATAACATTTGACCAGCACAACAGTCACCCAGGCATTTTCAGATCGATGGTGAACCTCTGGTTGCCAGTGATCTTCCTCAAGAGGTAGTGGTACTGATGGGTTATTTGCAACTGTCAGATATGCAGTCGTTTAACTGTTCTGTTCTCTAGTCACTGCACAACAGATGACCAGCACAGATGCTGATTGTTGGTGAACCGTGGTCTCGGCCTCTAGTTGGAGATCTGCAACCTACACTCAAGTATGTTCCACCTTTGGGCAGAGCACACTGACATGCCCTTCTTGTACAGCTCACTTTCATGTGTATCATTGGCCCTTCATGATTGTGGACTCTTAGGAATGATGCCGAAACACTGTCCGTTGATAAACCACTGTGCAGCCTTTGCCCTTCAGTTGGAATTCTACAGCCTTCTCCTCTGGCCATACTCCCAGGCATTTAACATGTGTGGATCCTCTGTGAAGAATACCCCTACACAAAGTGTCAGAAGATGCATTGCTGATATTCTAACTGAAGATCCTTTTGAGACTCTGCCGACTTAATGGTCATGGACAATTTGTATGGTAATCCCCACCTTCGTCTTCTCATCAACACAAAGTAAGAGTGTTAGAATCTAAACCTGCTTTTCCAGGCAGTTGCTTCTTTAATGCCATTTAATGCCATTACGGAGGACTGTTTATGTTGATTAACATTGGTTTCTCCAGCCACTATCTTTGAGACATATCAACTGAAGATGTTAACCCTTAAAGTGCTCAACACAACATTTGCTCATTTTAGTTTTCAAATTTCTCCTGAAACAGGCCGTTGAAAACATATCCTGTGATAAATTGTTTAACTCCTACAGGAGCTCTTTTTAACAAATTATCACAGGATAGGCTTTCAACAGCACAAGGTGGTCACAGTTTTAAAAATGGCTGAATTCCATTTGCACTTAAAGGGTTAATGGGATCCAACTGTTCAGGCTCTTGTGATCACTCAACACCTTACGTCACTGACCAGATTCACAAGTTGATTTTTGATTTATCGTGTTGGTTATTATCAATAACATTATGAACTTTATTCATTCTTGTTTTTGATAAGCAGTGGTGTTTTCCCCACTTGTTGTTACTCAACTATTCATGGGCTTGTACAACTCGAGATTTGATTCCAGCTGACCATGACCAAAATTCAAGGCCGAGTCATTGGTCTACATTTGTACATGTACAGTCAACCCTCGTTAATGCGGACGTCAGTAATCCGGTTCCCGCACCGTCCGGACAGACTTAAGCTATAACCAATCTCTGTCAGTCAATGTAAAATGGTTTCAGCAAACCGTCCATTTCACTATTCGGACGTTTTTAACGAAAAACAACACCGTCCGCATTAACTAGGGTTGACAGTACAACATCTAGGACTGCCTCCCTCCAGAAAGTAGAATGGTCTTTGGTGCATATGATTACTCAACGTAGCACTTCAGCAACTAACCAGATGTCAGATCTGTTGCGAGTTACGTATCGTTGTACAGTAATCATGTAGCTATTTTGAGTCTCTATTAACACACGGACACTTGAGGTTTCGTTTAACCACTGCAATTATATCACTCTCTTGGTGTAAAGGTTGTGGTTCGTGCATGATGGATTTTGGTTCATTACTTCATGAGCATTCCACCTCCAGTCCTCGGATAAACAAACTGTATGGCTTTATGTGAGATAAAACATCTGTTTTGTGAGTGAAAACATTGTTTTAATTCTTTCATCAAGAAATATGCTATTTCCCACACCACAAATCTTAGCTCCTCAGATGTATGGCTCAAAGAGAATATTATGTGACACCATTAAAGTAGGTTAATCTCAATCCACTAGGTGGTGTCTAATGTTTACAATCAGAGATAAATTTTCATTTTCTTGATTGGTCAGATCAGTGTAATTACTGTGAAAAATAGCATATTGTGTGTCTTGATGCAAGTATTAAAACAGCATCTTAACTAAAAATAACACCCACATTTTCTTTTTACTTTCAGGGTACAATTCGTGTGAATCCAAGAAATTACCAAGATGCTTATGTCCCTTTGCCAGTGAGTAATCATTTTAAGTGAATTTCTTACATGAGCAAGGAGATCCTTTGATCAAGTTTGACAGTCATTTTATTTTTCTTGGGGAATTATTACCATATATCCACCAGGACTTGGCAAAAAACATCAGCACCCCGTTCCTCAAAGCGATCTTAAGTTAAGTTGATTATAATTGTTAAATATAACATTGGCTTATGACTGTCTTGGCTCAGGGATGGCTTTGATTTTTGCGCTACGACACAGGACATCATTTAAAAAATCACATACCATCATCATAACACAAAGATAACTTTGAGGAACGGAGACCGGGACTTGGTCAAAAGTTTAGAAACTGATATTTAAGATTAAATTATGCTGAGTATTTTTACATCAATACAGCTTTAATGTTTGCTAGAGTGATTGAAACAACTGACAAAATATTAGGATTGGCATTTTTGAAAATTTTCTACAAAGGGCTTAAAATTAAATGGCTTTACAGTGTAAATTATTTGTGTATACATATATTTACATTTTTCTTGGCTAAATGGGCAGGTTGGAAATTATTTCAGCTAATTTTACCTCCCAGCATAGTTGCAATATCAAGCTGAACTGCCAAGAAATGAACTGAACTTGGATAGGTTTCCAATTATTTTGTATATCATAAATTATAATTAAATTTTTTTCAAAATTTGTAAAAATAATATTTTGTTGCTATTTGTAAATTCTGTACATTGTCTAAAAACAACAAGTTCAAAATAATTTTTTGTTAAAATTTGTGCTCAAGATGTACAATCATTATTTTCAATCACAAGTTGTTGCCTAAAATGGTGTAGTTTGCTTTGTAACCATTAACATAAAAACATTGTTTTTGTTGAGTTGTGATGTTTGTCACATAAAAGAGAGGAGTAATGAGGATTCCTGACCACTTTCTATAAAAGTTCTAGAAATCTCCATCAGTTGTAGAAGGAGCTCCCCCCACATGTACAACTGTATATCTCCATCAGTTGTAGAGGGAGCTCCACCACATCTACAACTATAAATCTCCATCAGTTGTAGAGGGAGCTCCCCCCACATGTACAACTATAAATCTCCATCAGTTGTAGAGGGAGCTCCCCTAACATGTACAACTATAAATCTCCATCAGTTGTAGAGGGAGCTACCCCAACATTTACAACTATAAATCTCTGTACAACTTCTTTAAACCTTTCTATCTAGCCACCTCACACAATAGAGAGCTCTCTTTAAACTCACTGAACTAAATCACTCTTGAACATACTTGTTTTTAAATCAACAAAATAGCAGAGGAGGAGTGGGATGAGCTACCTGCATGAGCATTCACATGTCCACTCTTTATGATTACACAACATCGATTAGTGATGTACTTAAGCCCTTTTCAGGACCCTTTGCCTGTCCCTTCTGGACATTACTACTTTTAAGTTAAAGTTGAATTCGAAAACCTGCAAAGGAATCCAACGGCCAGCTCATAATAAACACTTTTATATAGGGAAAGAGAACAGCCGCGACTCAAAACTGTGTGTACACATTTTTGTGAGTTCGTTTCTTGCATGACGTGCAACATAGCAAGTCGGTGCTGTTACTGGTTGAGCTAAAGGCCAGAAGCCAAGAGATGATGTACTTCTGTTTGCAGACAATCAGTAGTTACTCTAAACTGAATTCAAATAGAAAATCATCGTTCAATTACAATACGAGCCAATTGCTTTTGTTTATCGATGCTCGATAAATCTATGAATCTTTAAACGGAAGTTTTGAATGAGTTACCTGCCACCTAGTGTCCCCTCAGAGTTGCATGTCTTTTGACCAACACATCACTGTTTATTAATTTGACTTGCCGCGTGTTTGGCGAATTCAGTGCTCTCGCTAATTCTCCATTAACTTGGATTATTATCATCTTCAAAGAACATCTACTTACCCTTAGGAAAATATCTTGTATTTGATGTGCCCTTTGGGTTTATTTTTGATGATTTTAATCATCGTACTTGACACGTTGTTTTGACAGTTCTGAGTTGACTTGATCTGCTATCCAAGATGGCGTCCAAGAAAACGTGTGTTGACTGTGATCATACTTTATCCCTGGTGAATCCACATTCTAAATGCCCGGACTGTTTGTTGGCCTTGGGTTATAAAGACTGTACAAAAGAAACAAGGTGTACTGATTGTTATAATGACTTAGAATTCAGACTTTACGTAAAAGCGTTAACTAGATGAGCTTCCGAATGAATTTGTAAAGTGCCTAATATCCACCTAAGAGATGCTCAATGGCGCTATGACAAGGTTAAAAAGTTGTATACATGATACATGAATTCTACTGGTATACAGACATAAAGAGATGAGTTTTTAGCAGAGATTTGAGAGTGTCTTTGGAAGAATTATTTCTGATTTCTTTGGATAGTGAGTTCCAAAGCATGGGGCTGCAGAAAGAGAATGCACGATCAGACAGTCCATTAGGTAATTTCAGTTGAGTAAGTAGGGTATCGCTGGAGGATCGGAGACTTCGCTGTTGAGTGTAGAGAGAGATAAAGTCCTTGAGATATGAAGGAGAGTTTTCAATGTGGAGGCAGTTGTGAGTGAGGACAAGGATCTTGAAGTTGATTCCAGCGGAGAATTGACTGAAGGACTGGAGTGATGTTGTCGTATCGGGAGGCACGAGATATGCTGCTGGCTGCTGAATGTTGAATTCTCTGGAGCCTCTGGAGAGATTTAGATGTGAGATTGGCATACAGAGAGTTGCAGTAGTCCAGTTTAGAAGAAGCAAGACAGTGCATTAACATTTTGCAGGTCTGGATGTCAAGAAGGTGGCGGACATGGCTGATATTATAGATGATGACATAGCAAGCTTTACTGACTAAAGTGATGTGTGCATGCATGGTCATCGTGGAATCCATGATGACACCAAGATTCCGGGCACTTTCTGAGGGCATCATTTCGGTATCGCCAATATGCAGTGGTAATTGAGTCATTATGTAGCTTTTTCAGTTGGTGTTTGGAACCAATGAGCAGGAACTCAGTCTTTTCGTCATTGATAGTTTGGTTTTATCCATGCTCTGATTTCATGATTGCAGTGTTCCAGTCTGCCATTGTTTGAATGAGATATCAGTTGATTTAAAAGTGATGTATAGTTGACTGTTATTTGTGAATAAGTGGAAATCAAGAAAATGCATCTGTTTATATCGCCAACGAGAAGAATGTAGATTGTGAAAAGCAGAGGACCAAGAACAGAGCCTTGGGTAACAATGCTGATTTAGATGAATGTACATCATAATCCTGACAGATTGGGTGCGACCACTGACAGATTGGGTGCGACCACACAGGTAAGATGTTATACACTTGAGGGCAGTTCCAGTGATGCCGTTACATGGCTGGAGTCTGATTGTCAATGGTGTCAAATCCACTTGACAGATCAAAAAGAACGAGAGCAGTTACCTTTACAGTTACCATCTGCGTTGGAAATGTTTCAGAAATTCCAGGAATTCATGTCATCACAGTTACAGCAGGTCACTGAGGTGAAGGATAAGGGCACAAAGATAGTTCCCGATCCTCCAACCTCGGCTGCAGTTATGCTATCTCCTGCCGCACCTTCGTTGAACCTGACCCAGGTCAACAGTCCACTATTTAGGAGAGCGAGGTAGTAGGTTTCATGGCCAACTACTTCTTGCCTCCCGACCGTTCCGTCGCTCGGGCGAAGAAATTCACAGTCGGCGACAAGCCGACATCTGTTACACTTCCACCTCCGGCATCTTTGCACAAGCTAGCGGATGACATGGATACATCATTTGAGACTGCTGTCTCACCAGCGACTTTCTGCCGGACTACGGTTAGGGCGAGGTATTTAATGTCCAGCTTTCCTCGGTGTTGGACAAGGTCCACTCCGAGGCCGAGGAACAGATCGTGGTATCGTCGGTTAATCAACGACAATCACAGAAGGTATTGCACCAGATTGGATAGAGGTTTAAGCATCAAGCGATCCAGAATTTTTTTTGTGGCTCACAAGATGCTTTATTGATCCAGCGGAAGGTTTCCTTCCAAAAGTTCAAGTCAAACAGATGAAAATGCAACACCAAGTGTAAAGGGAAAAAGCGATGGGCAGGCTGCGTGGACAACCTCGACGACCCACATATACCTTTTCTGGACGTTCTCATAGGGGGATCGGTTGAATTTTTTGGCCAGTGGGTGGCAGATGCTTGACAATCCCTTCATCGCGAGGCTCCTCGACAAAGGTATGCCTACAAACTTTTGACAACACCACCAGTGACCAAAGACCAGGGCCATTCAACCACGCCCATGCCCTGCTGACGGATGCAATTGACATTTTTGTCAGCAAGGCTGCCATAGAATGTCTGCAGTGTATTAGTGGGCGACAGAGTCGATTTCTTATCACATTTCAGTCTACATGTGACTGAAGTCCGCTGGCGCGTTTTACTGTCACGGACATTGGGCTTAACACAGATAAATTCGTACTACATGACCGATTTCGTGCCCATCATAAGTTGGTTCTGTAAATGTACATCCTCTTTGGCTTTTTCAGTCAGGTTTTTTGTTGTGCAAACCTTACATCTAGTCGGTCATTACGATGACAACTGATCAGACAGCACATGGTTGGGACCACTTGGGATTAGGTATGAACAGTTACTAGGGCAGGAACTGAGACAGTTCCATATTCCTGCACTATCATCAATTTCAGTTTTGAATGTCATTAAGGATTTATGTTTTAACAATTTCAATATGAACCATTTGCTCTTGTCTATTAATTGCTCGATAGCCTTTGAATCAATATTCAATGGAAGTTTAATACCTGATTTCTCAAGCAACAGTCTTCCTCGAGTTGCTCCCCTTTGTTCTCCACTGTTTATCGATTCTCTGTAAAACAAGAACAGCCAGGTTCAGTGCTCACCTGAATACTTCATTTTTGGATTATTTATTCTTCAAAGAACGCCTATTCTTCAAAGAACGCCTTCTTTCTTACAAAATATTATGTGTTTATGATCTGCCATTTTGGAACTATGTGCTGTGTGCAGATTTCTCGGAAATCTACACGTTTTGACATTTTCTTAGGCATACTTGATTAGGGACTATAGTCTGTTTGACGCCAAATGAGAATGATGAAATGCCAAATTACTCAATATCATGAATAGTGTGTAAAATGTCAGTTCGGTATATGGCCATGAATACCCTGTACTGAATTGATATTTGATACACTATTCCCCATTTTGAGTAATTTGGCAATTCATCGTTCTCATTTGACGTCAAACGGACTAAAATGGCGCCTCTGAGAGTTTGTGTTGGGTGTTCCCACACATTGTCTTTGGTCAACCCTTTTTCTAGATGTCAGGACTGTCAGGTCACTGAGTTTTTATTATATTTGTAAGCACGCGTGCTGCATAAGTCAGACAAGAAATACAAGTTGTCTTGTAGAACTACTGAAGACTCAAGTCAACCTGAAGAAGTTTTGACTGTTTCTGTGCTAGATGATGAATATTTAGACGTGGTTGGTTCTGATGTGAAGAAACATGTTCCTCAGAAAGCCAAGAAGGCCATGAAATGTACTTTTGCATTTCAAAGTCGTCATGCACATGAAAGATCACTGACAGGATCGACCCTAACATCTCTACGGGATTACCAGATGCCCCCAATACTGTCTCTAGGAAGTGGCTCTGGTGGCGGGACTTGCGCAGTATTCCCAGGCCAATATCTTGCCTCTCTTCGCCAAGATGTCAGACCAACTATCAGCAATCATGGCGCTGATTGCAGCTGCATGCTCACAGGTGAAAAGAGGCTGCTATGCCTCCCTCCTTGCAAGCGCAGCCCTGTACAATGCCTTCTCAGGCATACCCCAGTGCACCTATGCACCTGAATTCATGTTTACGAACGCTCCTGAACCCAACCTTCCAGGGTCAGCTTTGCATACATGATATGGGTACGTGGGCGCTCCGACCTTAAGATTGGGAGCACCTAACCCTTCAGCTCTGATTGAGAGCAGTCATACTGAGAGCATACGAGGCACAAGGACTTGCACCACCCACTTCTTCTCATCCACACGATGTTCGAGCCTATCCCTCCACAGTAACTGCTCATTACAAGCGATTATGGAGGGCTGTTCTGGAAATCTGTGCTGGACCTCTCTACTGGAGACGTGGAAGAGTTGAAGCAGTTTGGTCCCCTTGTGGTAGCTCATTAGCTCTCCAAAATCTGTCACAAATTTTGTGATTTTGGTCGAACTTTGTGCCATAATTCTGTCGCAAATAAAAACCTAGTAAATGTGTACATTTATTTTGGTTTTGCTTGCAGTACTTAATTAATTTTTTAATCTTGGTTATTTGGTGCATTCATCATCTCCCCTTTATTATGTTGTACTGTGCTTTCAATCAGTTCCTTTGTACACTGCGAGTTGCATCGTAACAGTTTGGTTTGCTGACCACAATTCGATAATATTTCAACTGACATCTATTTGTTTTGTATTATTGATAATTAGTTGTGAGTGGATTCGCATTCTACTGTTGTGTGTATGTGATAAACTAGTGTTTTTTGATCCGTGTTGATGGCTGAATGTTCTATTGTCACTATAGGTGGGTGGAATTGGTACATACGAGGTGAGGGGCAAAATAATAGCTTTGCTAGTTACTTCCTGACCCGCCTTCCGATGTTTTTGTCGAGTTCTACCATTTGGTACAAATGAAAACGTGACTAAAACATGTGTTTTTTAGAATAAAAACTTTGTTTTAATAAATCTGTTTTGTGTCATACATTCACACCCTGCCATCCCCACAGGAAAGTAAAGCACTCCTTCTTCGGTGGGGTAGCATGCTTCAGGAGGTTAGTGACAGGGAAAAGTCAGGGAATTTGTTCCCTTGTGTGGTGATGGGATGGCTGTGGAAGTATAGGTCAGCTGGATAGTTACATTTACAAGTTATCAAGCTTTATTTCTTATTCAACTGTAAATGGTTAGTTTATCCTTGTAAGCAAGCTTTATAAATTTTATTTACGGGGACAAAAACACTGTTCATTTCATTTTTGAGAATTGTGTTTTAAATCTGTTGAAAAGTTTGTACAATAAAAAATATACAGTCACTTAGCTGCTATTGGAGGCCGTGAACAAAATATTTGGAAAAATGTTAAAATGTTTGAAAGATCAGAGAAATATCATTGAAATATTAAGTGAAAAAAAGTGGGAACCATGTAATAGCGCTAGATGTAGTTACCATGCTACACTGCGGATTGAAGATCTGGATAGGAGATACCCATTTGTACAAATGAAAACAGATTTATTAAAACAATGATTTTATTCTGAAAAACTCATTTCTTTTAGAAGTTGTAGCCATTTGTTTCATGTGCAGTGATAATGTGCGGGGAATATTGACGAATTCCTTTTCTTGTAGCTGTTAATTTAGAAATGAAAGTGGAACATGAAGGAACAAGTGTTCTCAGACATGTTCCGTCGTGTTCCAGTGATATGTGGAAGTCTACTTGACCCTGTTTCATGCAGTGTTTGATTGACAGTGGTTCTGCATTTCAGGACGGTACAGCTGATGTCTTCATTCCTGGTTTAATAAACAGAAATCGTGCTCTCAACGGTGATGTTGTTGCAGTCCAAATCATGGAGAGAAATGACTGGAGGGTTTGTACAAGTTTTTTCAAGTTATTTTAAAGATAGTAATTACATTAGAGTTTTATTTTACGAGGGCTAGCTGAAAAGTTTTAAGCCTAACTTGTAGGGGAGTGAAAGGTAGTGCAATGGACCAAGCTATGTTTCTTTGCTAACTAACTATATATTTATGCTGCAAGGTGGTCAAAGTTTAAACAGCATAATAAAATAATAAAATTCAATATTATTGCCAATGATATTTCTACCGAATAAAGGGACCAACACACTTAATATTTACCAGACCTAGTAATATTTTACCGATGAAAATCTGACATATACCGAAGAATGGAAACACTGGGGCAGTTGAAGAAAATTTATATTTATTCCCGAATCCATCATACACTTGCTGCTAAGGTTACCTTACGGTAGAACTGAAAAGGAAGGAGACATGCTAATCAATGCGACTACCTTAAAAGTAAACAAACCAGTGAC
>JAULCD010015224.1:0-12859 GCA_032361085.1 Calliostoma canaliculatum | reverse complement strand
ATATTTTGGTGTTAAAGCCTTAAAAAGGCCCTAAAAAGGCCTTAAATTTTCTCGGGTAATGACTGTACTCACCATGTGTCTTTAGAACACAAGAATTTATTCTTCTTAGATTTTTTGGACCTAACTAAGATTTTATTTTTATTGCAATAACAGTTTTTCTTTTCAGATGTTTCTATTGGTGAGAGGCCTACCAGATGTACCACCAGGTATCTGGTGGCCGGCCAAAGAAGTTGAAAGAGATCATGAGAAGCTCTCAGTCTTCATCAAAAGCGATGATGCAGTGTGAGTTGAATGAATTATCCCAAGATAAAAACAATGTACACGTAACATGATAAACATATTGTCTGTTAAAAGGATAGTGCCAAACTTGTGTGATTTTGCAAAACTGCTAGAAACCAGTAGAAAGAGAACTCTAATATGTGCATAACTGTGCCCTGGACGAATAATTGTCAATATAGGAACCTACAATTAAGTGATTTATATATCTTTTACAAAAGAAATTAATCGTGCAACAGAAATCTCCATTAAGTACACTAACAATCGCTAAACAATATAAACAGTCGGTTTGATTACTTATTTAGGTAATCCCGGTGAGTTTACCTAAATACAAGGTTCGAAAATAAATTTCAGAGGTACAACTAGCAAATATTGGCTTGTCATTTCAAAATTTAAAAGCAAACTTAAGATTCTGCAAGCGAAAAGAATAATAAAATGTGTAAAGTTGATCTCGGTAAGAAGAAACAATATCTGCTTCTTCCAGGGATGGCAATTTTCCTCAGATTCGCGGATTTCCGCTGATCTGGTGAACACATTTTTAATTGATCTACATTGAATAAAAAGCATTTTTGACACCCTTGAGTGGTTTTCCGCCGATTTCATCATCTGCCATTGCCATCCCTGTTCATTTGAAATCAACAAGCAAATAAAAATACCAAGAAGCATTTAGCTTGTTAACTTGTGACAAATTCAAACCCTGAAATAAGTAATTATTATGCAATCATTTACTTATATTAGTAAACAATTAATTAATTAAGCATAATTCACAATCATAAAACCCTAATTTACAGTATCTACACATCATAACGCTTCTGAAAATGTGTCCATTTGTCAAAAATAATAATCTTAAAAGTAGAGTTTTCAAAACTCATAAACTGTACTTTCAAAAATAAAATTGGGACAAATGGACTCATTTTCAGAAGCGTTAATGATGTGTAGATACTGAAAATTTGGGTTTTATGATCGTGAATTAAACTTCAATTAATTAATTGGTTACTTATATAAGTAAATGATTGCATAATAATTACCTATTTAGGTAAACTGTCCGGCATTACCGCAATAAGTAATCAAACCGACTGCTAAACATATATTTATATCTTTTTCATTACTATGGTGGAATTTCTCGCCCAGTGACATTACCATACTATAGAACGATTGACTCGCTGCCACACCAAATTAATTGCCTTGTATTCTATATTTGTTGATTTAAACATGACCCATCAAGTGGCCAAGGCGGTGGTCATGTGAGCAAAGATAGTCCATTCATACACAAATACCATGTTATTCTAATCCACCATCTATTTTCTTTTGTATCTCCAGTGTATGGACTCTCACTAACTCAATTAATATAAATTCCAAATATATCGATTATTTTTTGAAATATTCAGTTTCATGTGCTCGCTATCATTATTTCTCCGGTGTACACCTATGTCCGGGCTATGTACAGTGATAACAATATCATCATGTTTATCTTTATGGGCTTATTTTTCCACAGGTTTGATGTCAAATTGTCGGATACAAAGAAGTCAAATGATATTCAGTCGTTTTTGGAAAATTCTCGCAGTAATTTGTTCAGTTTCCATTTTTGTTTGAAATTTGTTCAGTTTCCATTTTTGTTTGAAATTTGTTCACACATTTGAAGAGATGCCATACCTATAGAGTTGAATTATATTTATGAAACATTACTCCGAATTAAGCCGTTATGAGTCAAACTGAATCTTGGTTCATGCATGCACTTTTCTGTGAAAGATAAAGGAAAATATGTAAAACGTCAAAAAATGTTTCTGCATGTTTAATACATTGAATACGGTATATTCTGTATTAAACTTTAGGGTTGGCATATGTACTATTCTACTGTTATTTATCTATCTACAGTCGAGCACCGTTGTGTCGAACTCGGATAACTCGATATCTCGGTTGTCTCGATATAACGTCTCGGTCCCGGCAAAATCCTTCATAATTTATCATTATTTGAACTCTTTTAACTCGATACGGTAGTCTCGATATTTCGGATATCTCGATATAATTCCATGGTCCCAACAAGCAAAATTACCCTTTTAACTCGATATTTGCAAGGGAATAAGATATTCAACTACCTTTCATGGGCAAGTATCCATTCGAACTGAGGTTGTTTTCATGTGCTATGCTACTGTGCAGCATAAATCAAAACAATAGTGTAAATTAATTAAGGCTAGTGGATTTGAAGGCGTAACAAGTTTGTTATGTAATCACTTAATTAGGATTGATTAAGAAGGGATTATGATGCTTAATAATCGCCTTTCATTGGCAGGGGTACTCATGTTTACTTACGATGCGGCTCCGTCGTGTAAACTACATAATTGAGCTGATAGAGTTGAAGGGGTCACGTGTTTGTTGGTTTTTTTTAATTAGGATAATTAAAAACGTATTAAAAGTAACATTTTATTGTTAAATCTAAATTAAATTGCCGCCAATCTAAAGTGAAATATATCCATCCGTCAATTTAAAGTGAAATATATGTTTAGTTTTGTTATCTTGTGTGGTGATATGTGATGCTATATATCTTGGTCGGATGTCTCGAAGTTCGGATAACTCGATATTTTTTCTCGGTCCCATGAATATCGACACAACGGTGCTCGACTGTATATGGATTTTTGAATTTGATAAGTCATTGGGGTGTCACCATACTTACTCATGATACGTAATACGTATCATAATACACTACTTTGTGTACTCCTGTACATTATGCACTCATGAGGGATTAATTTTGCCTTTATATGATTCCCCCCATCCCCAGCCCCCTCCCCTCGCCCCCCACTATAGCAACTAATATCATATGAAAAGTGAACATGGTAATAATAATTGACTTCATGTTAATATCTTTGCTTGTGAAATATCATTACACATGTTCAATATTGTGAAATGTATCATATGTTTGTTTTGCTGGTTCCGTGACACCTCAAACACGTATTGTATCAAATATATTTTATCAATTGATAAAACATTTGATTTGAAACTAAGTCAAATGTGATCTGTTATTTAATGTTAAGAATCTAAATATTAATATGAATTTTCTTTAAAAGTTGAAATGATAATATATTCTATGGTAGTGTAGAAATTTTTGTTTGATACCATGTTGCATAATATTTTGTAATTACCAGCAAGTCTAAATAAAGTTATTTCAGAATTTCTGTTCATTTGCTATTCTCAGTAAGTTTGAGTTCCGTTAGGCCTTACATCTTTTTTGCTTGGTTTACGGATCCGCCGACCCTAAATATCAGGATTTCACAAAAAAAATAAAAAAATTGGTTTCGTTAAACTTTGTGTGTACATCAGCCTAGTGGCCTAGTTGTGCCTTCTGCTTTTTAGTAATTTCTGAAATTTTTATTTTTTATGTTTCCATGGCAACAAGTTGGACTTAGGTTCATGAACGAGTTATACATATTTGAAACTAACTCCCAAACCGTTCAATATTTCTTGATGAAATTTTGTGTGTGCATCAGGCTAGTGGTCTATTTATGCCTTTTGCTATTTAGGATTTTTTGAAATTTTTATGAAAATAAGTTTGACTTTGTCTCAAATAGGGTATAACTACTTTCTGGAGCGTTAAACCGTTCAATATTTCTTGATGAAACTTTGTGTGCATATCAGGCTAGTGGTCTAGTTGTGTCTTTTGCTATTTCGGAAATTCTGGATGTTTTATTATTTTTACGTTTTTTTGAAAATAAGTTTGACTTAGTCTCAAATAGGGTGTAATTCGGTTCTGGACCGTTCACTAAAATCACATGTGTGGCAGGGAATATCAGTATTTCATGCTTATTTTTGCAGGGATACTTACAAAAAAAAGAAAAAAGAAACTGCTAGACGCATACATTAAAGATGTTGAGTGGGTTACACGTCGAGTTGGTGAGTATTTATCTACTAAATTTAAGTACATGAAATATCTACACTAAACTTGTAGAGAACTATTTCTTATTGTTTCAGACCATTTTTTCATGAAACTTCGTACACACTTCGAGCATGACCTAAATGATTTATACACATGAAGCAAATATCACTCTTTAATGTTCTATATATATGTGTTCATATAGATGATCACGTGTTGGAAACAAAGAAAAGACGAACAATGGAAACCACCAGTCACCAAACACTACCACCAGCTTCACCTCCACCACCAGCTTCACCTCCACCACTACCACCAGCTTCACCTCCACCACTACCACCAGCTTCACCTCCACCACTACCACCAGCTTCACCTTCACCACTACCAACAGCTTCACCTCCACCACTACCACCAGCTTCACCTCAACCGTTGTCGTCAGGTTTGTAAATTATTTTAGAGTATGGTACAGATGTAGTCACAGACACACACAAATTAGAACTGGTTGTCCGGCGTCCGTAAACAATCTTTTTCTCTGAAACCACTGCATCAATGAAGCTGAAACTTTACAGACATCTTCCTACCAATGAGGACACCAAAGTGTACATAAGGCGTTCCGATTCGATTTTAAATATGGCTGTCATAGTGGCCATCTTGAAAATGCTATTTGGACCCATTTGTCGGGCATTTCTGTAGCGATTCAGCTGAAATTTGGTATATAGGTACAAAGTGACAACACTCATCACATATATTACGGGTTTTGTGCGTTTTATTTTGACCTTCATTTGACCTCTATCATGAGATCTCACCCCTAAATTTAATAAATATCTTTAAAAATGCTCTCCGAAACTACTGGATTGATGAAGCTGAAACTTTGCAGACATCTTCCTACCAATGGGGACACCAAAGTTTACATAAGGCGTTCCGATCCAATTTCAAATATGGCTGCCATGGCAGCCATCTTGAAAATGCTATTTTGACCCATTTGTCAAGCATTTGGGTGACATACAATGTACATGTATCAGTCAGGTGAGCTACAGAGCCGTGGCTCTATTTTTAGAATATGGTACAGGCGTAGTCGTAGACACACACACACACACATTGGAGAGTATTATACAGAGGTAGACACATGAATGAATGCTGGGCCCCATAATATATTTACAATGATTCTCTATGTTTCCGATATTTAATAGTTTGTGAACTTGGTTGTCATATATATTATATCAAGTACTTTGTAAACACTTTCTGAATTAACAAATGGAAGCTTAATAAGATGTTTCTTTGTTTCAGAAACTGTAAGCAGCTCAGATATTACTGATCCTATTTCTGAGGATGAAAAGGAAAGGGATCCAGATTTCAGCCCTGATAGTTATGTATCTGATTCTTCTGATATGTCAGATATTATTGAATTTCCAATGTTGTGTCGTGAGAAATCTCTGTCCAGCAACACTAAGTACAGTGTATTGGATTCCAGAATTCCAGTGAGTAGTTCTACCAACTTGCACAGGAAACCAAGCCAGAGTGTGAATAGTATTGACAGTAGTCAGGAAAATACTATAAGTAGTACAGGAAGCAGAAGAGATCATTCAGAAAAAAATATTTTACAATGTACAAGTAATTCTGACAAGACGAGGGTGTGGGATAAAGTACATTACTGTCTTTTCTGTGACAAAAGTTCAACAAACATTTCCAAACACTACTTGGGACCACACAAGAATGAATCTGAAGTGCAGAAAATCATGTCATTACCACTTTCATCATGTAAGAGGAAACAGGCCTTGATGAAGCTGAGAAACAGTGGCAATTATAAACATAATATCCAGGTGTTGGAGCAAGGTGAAGGTACCTTTGTAACATGGAGCAGAAAGTCAATAGACAGTTCTGTATCTGCCAGTGACTTCTTACCTTGTGAAGACTGTCTTGCGTTTTTTCTCAAGAAAAACTTATGGAGACACAGGAAAGTGTGCTCTTTCAGAAAGCCAACTGCTAACCTGTGCAGAAGAGTGCAATCGGAAGCAGCATTACTTCTACCAACCTCTGTTGCAGTTAGTGAGGGACTACAAACTAATGTGATTAGCAGGATGAGAAGAGATGCTATTACACTTGCAGTTCGTAATGACCAAATAATCATCAGAATTGGTGAGAAACTCTATCAGAAACATGGACATTTGCCACATCTGTACTCCCACATAAGTACAAAGATGCGGGAGATGGGTAGGTTTCTGTTGGCTACAAGAAAACTAGATGATGACATATCCTGTCTTGCTGATGTCATTTCACCTAAAAAATTTCCTGTCGCAGTATTAGCAACAAAGAATGTCTGCAAATACATGCAAGAAGAAAACAAGTATGGCAATCCATCACTTGCTTTGAAAATGGGCCACCATCTAAAGAAATGTGCTAAAATAAAGAAAGCTTATGCACTGGTCTCTGAAGATTCCACTTCTGCAAAGAAAGCTGACGATTTTTTATCCCTTTGCCAAAGTGAGTGGACAGAGGATATTTCATCAGCAGCTTTACAGACTCTAGCAACAGACAAGAGAAGGAAAGGTGACGCCCTACCAGCGACTGAAGATGTACGCAAGTTGCAGCTTTTATTGAAAACAAAGAGCAACAAGCTGACCTCAGCATTGAAGGAGAATTTCACAAAGACCAATTTTGATGATCTAAATCAGGTTACATTAGCACAGCTTGTTCTGTTCAACAGGAGGAGATGTGGAGAGACTGAGCGTCTGACTTTGGAAGACTTTGGTAAAATAGGAACAAAGACCGATTCTTTGAAAGAAATTGAAGAATCTCTGTCCCGAGTGGGGAATATATTATGTCCGACATTTAACAGAGTTGTAATACGTGGTAAAAAGGGTCGTACAGTCCCTGTTTTGTTTACTCCATCACTACAAGAGAGTACAGAACTTTTAGTGAAACTGAGAGCTGAAGCAAGCATTAACCAAGAAAACAAGTTTCTGTTTCCACGGTCGAGCTTTTTATCTTTAAACTCCATCAGAAGTTCGGATTGTCTGAGAAGATTTGCTAAAGAGGCAGGAACTGTGTCTCCTGAACAACTGACCAGTACCAAACTCAGGAAGCATGTGGCGACAGTGTCGCTGATTATGAATCTTGAAAAAAATGATCTAGAAATGATGGCAACGTTTCTCGGACATGACTTCGAGGAGCACAAGACATTTTACCGCCTTTCTCAGGAAAATCGGCAGATAGCCCGCATGGGGAGGCTATTGACTGCCTTTGACAATGGAACTATTGGAAGGTACAGCGGCATGTCATTGGATGATATTGACATTGATGGAGGTATGTAAAATATATATATAACTTTTACACTTTGCCTCTTTCATTAAGCTGTTTATAAGGCCTCTTTCATTAAGCTGTTTATAAGATTTATGTGATGCAAGTTTAGAGATTTTCTGAATGTGCTTTTGTTAATGTTATGCCTACAAGTTAATATCTAATGATATTTGCTGAATCATTGAGTGTGGTTATTTTGAGAGAATCGGGTTGCGTGGTATCCCATTGGATAATGTGTTGGATCGTTACCTGGCAGGGTTATATTCCCCGCAGCAGTAAAAATGTGTTTAACCATCTTTAGTGTTCCCCATCTGTTTGTGGTCGTAAGATTAGTACGGTCATTAAACTCCCAACTCACTCATGCATACATGTGTTCATTCAGTTTCTTGAGTTTATGCTTGTGTCTGTTGCCATAGATGTGGATGGTGCAGATCTTGATGTGGATCTCGAGTATGGTGCGAATCTTGAGGATGATGTGGATCTCGAGTATGGTGGGAATCTCGAGGATGATGTGGATCTCGGGGATGGTGCGAATCTCGGGGATGATGTTGATCTCGGGGATGGTGCACATCTTGAGGATCATGTAGAATTGGACAATGGTGCTGTTCTTCAGGAGCATGCTAGATGCAAGGATTCTAGAAAACTTGAGCGTGGAGCGTCTATCAAGGACTCCAGAGATGGTATGTAAAATTGTTCTGTATGCCTGTAGTTGTTCATGTATTCATGTATATTCTTGTTTTTCTCGTCTCAGCTCCTTTGCGGGAGTATACAACCCCCACCTGCCTATTGAGGCACTAATTTTTAGCTCACCTGACTGAAGGTCAAGTGAGCTTATGCCATGGCCTGTTTGTCCGGCGTCCGGCGGGCGTAGTCGTCGGCGTCGTCTGTAAACATCTTTTTCTCCGAAACGTCTGCACCCATGAAGCTAAAACTTGGCATGCATGTTCCTCTATACCGGCATTTTTGGCCAGTCCCAATGCATGCCGGTTTAGAGGGCTTTCACTGTATATTGTTCAAGCTGCATTCAAACTGAAAAGCCATCCATATTGTCATATTAAATGGTCATATAACAAATATATTTACAATGTTTAAATTAGAATGACAAGATAAGCTTTGATCATTGATGATTATATTTTTCACTTTTTACAGGGAAGATCAACAAACTGAGCAAGACTGAAAGTGATACATTGAAAAGGTTATTTCGAGCTAACATATGCATGCAAAAAGAATTAAAAATGCATGAATGCCTCGAAGTCATTCAACAGAATAAAAGTTTGCAAAGATTGGACTGGAAGAAAGTTAAAAACACTGTCCATAATTGGATTATGAACGAAAAGAAAAAAATTAAGAAATTGAAGTGAATTCTCATGTCCTTTCCCATGTTTTGTGTTTTGGATAGTTTAGGCCTTTTATATTTTGGTTTTCCAAAGTATACTTTTTGAAGTGTTTTGTTTCTTGCTGGAATTGCCCTGAGAAAATATGTAAACAATGTTTTACCATTATTTTTTATTTGTATGTGTTTCCTTTAAAATTAGGGACCCATTGTCACTTTATTTTTATAATCTTATTTTACTTTTTCATATGTATGACTGACCCAATAGTGTAGAAATATAATAGCAACAGACAACAATAATTTGAGCCAAATAATCATTTGTGCCAGTTCCCCTGGGTCTGTCTGAGGAGGGTAGGTTTATTCAAGTAAAATGCCTTTTCAAATGTCTTCCTTTTTCAAAGATGACAGTACCATTACATTGAATTAACGGGTGATTATTGACTTTTATTCAATTGGAGACTTATCTTTTGTTAATTACATTGTATTGCAGTTTGCATCTTCGGAACAAATCTTTTTATCATTCTTTTATGTAAATTTAGAGCCTTTGAATACAGGAGAAAAGGTGAATAAAATGACATGGAAAAAAAGGTTTCAACTTGTTTTTCATTACTCTGCATTAGTAAGAGATGGGATTCTCCGCTCGGCTCTGTTTGTACTGAACATAAATTATTATGTATTTAGTGTCCAGATCACCAGCTACACTATGACTGATAAATTGTTAGCTGTGATGTTAAGCAACATTTTCACTCGCTCACCGGCTGCACAATGGTCTTTCTACGATCCCTGGTGAGCGTACAACTCTTGCTGCCTTTCGGCACCAGAACACACATGTCTCATAATACCAGCACCTCCTACCAGGTACCCATTTACTACTAGGTCGACATGCATCACTGTAGAGAAACCTTTTTTGTGCACTGGTATAAGATGAACCTATATATTTTGCTGCTCATATCCAATTGTGCTGGTCTTTTATTTTTACCAACATGTGAGAGTTTTCAGCTCACCTGGCCCAAAGGGCCCGGTGGGCTTAAGGCATCGCGTGTCATCCGGCGTCGGCGTTAACTATTTACATTTTTGACTTCTTCTCTAAAACCAGTTGACAGATGAAGCTGAAAGTTTGTGTGGATGTTCACCTCCACTGGGGGACTCAGATTTGTTCATGGCATGATGATCCCATATGGCCGCCAGCCAGCCATCTTTGATTTTCTTTAAAAAATCTTCTCAGACACAACAAGGGCTGAAGCTTTGAAACTTTGATGATAAGATGCTTATCACATGTAGTGCTTAATTTGTTCAAGGCACATTGATCCAAAATCCAATATGGCCGCCAACGACCATCTTGTCTAAAACCTAAAAATGGCCATATCTTTGTTATATGTTGTCCAATATGGCTAACATTTGGTCAATATATTCTATAGAGCAGGTTCTCAAGATAGGCTAAAGACATTTTGAACCTTTATGCAAATTGACTTCAAAATGAGGCTACGAGAGTCTGCCAAGCCCACATTAAACAATATTGCTATAAGTCATCTAAATAATAATATTTGGGGATAAAACTTGGTGAATGTGTTTATTGTATCATTGCCTATGCATATGTATGTCAGTTTGCATATTAATGAGGTATACTGTCATTTGATTGGATGTTTTGGCGAAAGGTCTCTAATGCAAAATGGGCAATATGGTTTAAATTTACAACTTTTTGCCTCTATGCCAGATCTATGACCAGGTGAGCTACATAGCCAATGGGGCTATTTTAAAGTACTTGTTCCTCCCAACACCGCACCACTAGTTCTTTCATGACGACCTGCTCTAAAATAATGGGTGAAGTGAAAAGATTGCTCTGCATGTCATAGGATGGTAATCATTTTCACACAATGAGAGCCAACCCACTGGAATGGTCAAGCTGCTGTACAAGATAGTTATATTCTGCAACTCAATCTGTGAAACAATAGGTTCAAATCAAATCTACAAAACAAAACAGATGGCACATTTAGGCACTTTTCCATATCTATACTGTCGTGTGTTATTGTGGGAATCGAATATGTATACATGTATCCACATGAAAAATATACTCCTATATGGTGATGATCTGTTATGGTGTGTGCCTCTCTGTCTACCTCTATATGTTGTTCATCTACCCTGTGTGTGTCCACATGGCCTCCAAAATCAAAATATCTTTACTGTATGTAATGCCTCCTACCCATACACAAGAGGGGATACATGTAAAATCACTTGCACCAAAATATTAGTATAAAGGAGTGGATGACTCAGAGTGAATATAATCTGAATAGGGTGTCATGGAACGACAACTGCGCCATACAGCTTCAAATAAAGCAACAAACGTATGGGCGAGTACAAGCAGAGTCGCATACACCTACATACATACACTGCTTATATACCATGTTGCCATATAGGTGAAATAATCTTGAGCGCGACGTTAAGACCTGTTCCAACCAACCAATAAAGTAGGTGGACACAACAAACTTGATACCCGTTCATTTTTTATATACACAGTAAAAATAGTTAAGCACCCCCGTGATTTTTGTGATAGGGGGAAGTTTCAAAGACACATTGTGGAGAAGCTAAAGATAGCACAGATACAAAACAAATTGCAAGAGACGGATTAATCAATGGTTTATTCGTTGCATAAAAGATGGTAATTTTCAAGGACTACAAGTGCCAAAAACACAGAACAAAAAAATGAGTGCTGTATGGTTCAAAACACAAATGCATTAAAGTATGGTAATTACAAGTCTGTAGGATGCGCCTTTTGAAGAAATCATATTGAAAAACCTGAGTCAGTGCATTAGGAACCATACGATGTCAACGTGTGCTGCCACCACGCGCCTGTATTACTGCAGCCAGTCTTCTGGGCATACCCCTGACAAGTCTCCTGAACTGTTCCATGGGGAATTGCTGCCATTCCTCGTGAAGTGCTGTCTCCAGTTGCCTCGGATGTTGTGGAGAAGGGTTTCTTCTCTGTAAACGTCGACCCATTATGTACTAGACATGATCGACAGGATTTAAATCTGGAGACATTGCTGGCCATGGGATTCGAGTAACACCATTGTTCTCCAGATGTTGGGAGGGTGGCGGGATAGCTCAGTGCTTAGCGTATTTGCTCTTCACGCAGAGGACCCGGGTTCGATTCCTGCTATCGGCACATTAAGTGCAGTCGATTTCTGTGACCCCGTCTGCATGTTATCGGCAGATTAGAGCGGACGTAAAACTGATATTCACCTCACCTCACCTCCAGATGTTGGGTCACGGCACGGGAAAGGTGGGGCCGGGCATTATCGTCCATGGACAGTGCTGAGTTGCAAGTCTGTGGTCATCAATCATGATCAATGACAACTGGATTCAGCACCTCATCAATGTAGCGAGCGCCCGTAAGTGTACCCTGTAGTGTAACCAAATCCAACTTACAGTCAAACGAAAAGCAACCCCACGACATAACGGATACTCCACCATGTGGTACTCTTGACAGAATGTTCCTTGGTGTGTAACGGCTGTTTGTAACTCTCTATACTCTGATTCGGCCATCAACAGTATGAAGAAGGAAACGACTCTCATACGCCCAGTGGATTCGTCTCCAAGACCTCAGGTGCCACCGCTGTCTATCACCACACCACATCCTACGCCTCCGTTTGTGGCGATTTGTGAGGTATGGACGTCTGATGACACGTCGGGCCCTGGTTTTTTTTTTTGCATAGCGAGTATATTGACTGTTATGCAATCCATTATATATTTCTAAATTGTTTCAAGAATAAGTTTCCAAATAAAGCTAAAAATTGGGAAAAGAACATATTGACGTCCAAGTTAGTTCCCCAATTGTCTAAGAGTGAATTAATATTATAAGATATTTAGGTCTTTCATGCATGTACTTATACATGTATGTTAATCCAATCTTTTAAGCCAAATTTGTCATCTAAAGCCTCGTACATGCGACAAAAATTTGCATGTTGTGTAAATTTGCATACCATGCAAATTTACACAGGTGTGTAAAAGCAAAAGTTGCTATGCGTACATGCGACATAAGAATCATATGCAAATTAAGTGCAGTAAATTCTAAAATCTTCTTATTCTGAGTT
>JAULCD010015113.1:0-12860 GCA_032361085.1 Calliostoma canaliculatum | reverse complement strand
TAATGGATTTGGTCAACAAATGCAAAAAATTCTTGTAAACTGTGCACTTTCCAAAGAAAAACTTGTTTTTCTTTGGAAAGTGCACATTTTACAAGGATTTTTGGCATTTGTAGACCAAATCCATTAACCGAGTGGCATGGTTTAGGAGGTCGTAAAATTATGACGTCTTCATAAAACAGGCCCCTGGTAAACGAGAAAACATATGGCTCAGAAACGTTGTAGTCTCATCACATTCAACTGTAAATTATCAAGAAGACAGAGTCATCATTATCTCCCGCAGTAGTAAAATATGAATGCAAAGTTTTTCCTAAAACATGTTGAACGTTTTTGACGAGTTCTGCTCCGGAAACCCCATTTTGAGACAAAGTCCAAACTGTTTCCATGGAAACAGAAAAAAAAATTACAAAATTTCCTAAATGGCAAAATGCACCACTTTAGCACCTGATAGATCTAGATTGTTGAAAAATATTGAACTGTATTTTTAGTTCCGCTCCGGAAAAGGACAGCTTGCACGGATGCACGGACGGACGGACGCACCGACGGAGTCCATTTTAAAACAAACATATAAATATATAGAACATGTGTTGATGATAATACCAGCATTTACCAGCAGGATTAACCGATAAAGCACGAGCAATGTTGTTAGGTTTATAAACAAAAAACTGCATCACATTGTGTTAAGTGAACGAATTTTTCCCAAACTGATTGTAAATGAAACAACTTTGTGTCATAAATCTAATAAAACTAGGGTTTGGTTCCGATGTCAATTACTTTATTCGTGCAAAAACACTGATCAGATGAAAATCAGTGTTATTGCTTGGTGGCGCTTCGCTCTACTTTACATTAGGATCTGGGACCGCTCGAAAAAGAGGTTACGACAAATTTACTTCTGAACGGACCAATCAGCGCGATACCTACGAAATCTTTAGGTAAAGTGCCTGTGGCTTTTGCTTTTAAGTTTATATAGCCAACACCGTAACGCTGAAGACGCTTCAATGCGGTTGGTTGAAATTGAAGGATAGTTTGTCATGACCTCTTACTGGAGTGAGTTATTGTTTTGCGCAGCTTGGGCATCTCTTACTGGAAGTTTGGAAGTTCCTAGATCTACTTGTGAAGCGCAACGAAGCAGTGGGACTGGATTAATTCAGATTGGTAAAAACAGCAACTCGAACACAATAAGTATAATATTGGATGCTTTGGAGGTACTGAGGACAACAACTGTGACTGCTTTGTGTAGCTGAAAACCTACCCTATTATAATTTGTTGGAGCTCTTTTAAACAATTTACTACTTTTTAGATGGAATTTGAGTATTACAATAAAAAGAATATATATTTAGAAACTGAACAAGATCAAAGTGTTTAGCACTCAGATAAATGCGAGTTCATGAATAAAACCTAACCCGTATTTAATTTAGGTTACATATATTTTGGTTTTGTTTTGTTTGAATGTCAATCACGCTATAGAGAAGTTGTCATTTACAAAGACATGTCAAACAATTCAAACTTGAGGTTTTCTGTCCGCTAAACGACAAAGAGGTTAAGCCTTTAAGTGCTAAATCAGGTTCATAAGAATTTAAACTGAAACCACTTTATGCTTTTAAAAACCTTTCCTGTGGTAATTTGTTTAAAAGAGCTCCTTTGGGAGCTCTTTTTACAAATACCACAGGACAGGTTTTCAACATCCTAATAAGATTAGAATTTTGACACTTTAAAAAATGTGTTTATTGTGTTCAGCACAAGGGTTAAATGATTCTACAGCCAAAACAATGTGTTTTGATGTTACTACTAGCATACATACGACTTAAGTAAATAATTGTAAAAAAATGACCAAAATAGAAAAGGATACTTATCAAATTGATTTTAATTTGTTCACCATGACAGTCTTTTTTCACTTTTGGCCGAACAAATTAAAATCCTTCTTGTAACAACATTATTTATGGTTGTCGACTTCTTTATTGTGTTATTGCGACGTGTCGGTGTTGGTACCAACACCGTATCAGGCATGTGTTAGTACCAACACCGTATCAGGCATGTGTTAGTAGCTACATCGAAACATCGCAACATGACAATAAAGATGTGTTGACAACCTATATTGTTTCTATCTCGCACAACTTGTAAATGCCTCTCAAAGATTTACAATTCTTCTTGATAGACTATGATGTTAAGCTTTACTTCGGCAGTGCATTGCTTATTTTCAAGTAATTGTTCTTTAATGGTGCTTAAAAATGACCTCTTTGTAAACTTTCAGTAAAAAAACAAAGAAACCAAATTGGTCTCGTTTTTTTTATTTGTTCTTCAACAGAACTCCCTTCTTTAGTAATACATTAGGATTTCATCTTTACCAGTGGAACGAACAAAAATCAAACTTGTTTCTTTGGATGTTGTCAGTTTCACTTTCACTCAAGTCGTAAACCAAGCAATAAAAAGCACAAAAATTCAGAGCCCCATTACTCAAAGCCATCTTAGTGTTACGATAATCGTAAGCGACTTTTGAAACAATATCCTGTGGATATTTTCTTTTCATAGGCTTATGATTGCCATAGCACAGAAACTGATTTGTAACCGGTGCCGAATGGCCCGGTACCAAAGCGATCTCTGCGCTACGACAGTCATAAGCCAATGTTTTATTTTAACAGTTACGATCAACTTAGCCTAAGATCAATTTGAACAATGGGGCCCTGGTTAATGACTTTAACCCTTAAAAAACATTTGTAAGCTTTAGTGTCCAAATTCCAACCAAACAAAGCTGCTAAAAATATATCACATGGTAATTTGTTTAAAAGAGCTCATACACAAATTACCACAGGATAGGTTTTCAACAACATCAGATGGTCACAAGGTGGTCTGAAACTTTGATCTCGTTAAGTGGAATACAAATTTCGCTACAAGGTGGTCTGAAACTTTGATCTCGTTAAGTGGAATACAAATTTCGCTAAGACTCCCTGTAATCAGGGACTCAGTGCACAAGCATTTAACATTGCCATGTGTTTTTGTCAGAGAATGTTTTAAAAGTTGCAATCTTTCAATGTGGTATTGTAAGGACTGGTTGGCTCGGAGTCAGTATACTGTGTCTGATTGAGGTATTCATGTTAACTGCAACATGGTATCTTCGTGAGCTAGCACCATAAAAATGATGGAAATTCTATCTAGTACAAACAGACATACACACAAACATGTACATTAAAGTTCAGGGAGCTCAGCATCTATCTCAGTAGTAAAAAAACTGTTTTGCAAAAGCTATGAGGCTGTGGTGCAATGCTTGCATCATCCTTGGTTTGTCAGTACCAGACGCAGGTTGCACAGAGCCACACTAGGTCATTCCCCTGACCATCGCAAGATATACTGAACTACTGTTGAAAACTTCGTTAAACCCCAACTTACTCGCTCACTGATCTTTTAAAATAATGATGTTTTCTTTACAGCAAGAGTCTGTGGAACTCGCGCTAAACATCCTGGATGGGTCAGAGGTCAGGGGTCACAAGGTCAGCGTTGAGAGGGCCAAGTTTCAGATGAAGGGCGAGTTTAACCCAGTCAAGAAACGAAAGAAACTCTCAAATAAAGACAAACGCAAGATCAAAGAAAAGCAAGAAAAGTGAGTTGTTATCTTTTTCTCATGTATGATCTGGTGACTTGTTTCAACGTCCACGTTAATTGAGGGATGAGAATTTTCTCTGGATTTGTAAACATCAGGGATCGATTTTCGTAAAATGAGAAACATTGTTTAAACTCCTGACTGATTTTCCTCGGATTTTATCATCTGTCATTTTTATTCTTTTTCTTACAATATCTTTGGAATGATTTAGTATATGTTAGTGGATTTGAATAAAATAACCAACAAAATACAAATAGGAATATTTTCTAAAAAAGTAAAACCTAAGGGACAGATTTAGAATGATCGTCAATTCCTATGAAACTTAGTGGTAAGTATATATCCAAGCTCCATTTGTTGATTTCAGTGTCCAAATTATAATCTGTTAAAATATTTGTGTTTAATTGCTAAACACAACATTTGTTTATAACAGAGTCCAAATTACAACATAATTAGGCTGTTGAAAACCTAATCTGTAATAATTTGTTTAAAAGAGCTCCTGTAGAAACTCTCTTAAACAAATTATCACAGGTTAGGTTTTCGACAGCACATTGTGGTTAAGTGTTACCGAGATTAGTTCAGCACTAAAACGGTGTAAGGGACCGGTCATTTATTATAGGAGCTCGTTTACACAAATTATTACAGGAAAGGTTTTCAACAGCACATGTCAAAACAGTTTTGAGTTATACTCACCCCAGTTCAGCACTCTAAGGGTTAAGTCATGTAATAGAAGTTTAATTTTCAAAAAGAAATAGTTTACTATGTCTCTTTGAGATTAAAATTTGTAACGGTAAAACATTAAAACCAACAGTGGTGAGATTTCGCATGTGCTATTTTATAGATAGTGTCAATTTGGGAGATGTTCGCTGTTATCAAATATATCTTCACTTTTTTAATACTATTTGACATTTACTGAAAGACCAACATTGATTAGATCCTGCTTGTATACTTTTAAAATATTCTTTCCTCAAAAGAAACTCACAAAAATATTACTTATGACAGAAGTGGATCAAAAGATTAACCCTTAAAGTACTAAGCCCATTTTTTTCTATTTCATTGTCAAAATTCTACCCAAATAGGCTGCTAAAAACATATTCTTTGGTATTTTGTCTTTTAGATCCTTCTTTGCATATTCATAGTTCTTTATTTTAAATAGCACTGTTGCAGTTCAATCACAATTTCTAATACCAAAACTTAAATTTGATTTTGTTTCTGTTTTGGAAGTGAGAGAGACCTGTTCTACAAAGCTTTCATAAGCTAAGACAGAGACTAATTCTACTAACCTTTCATAAGCTAAGACAGAGACTAATTCTACTAAGCTTTCATAAGCTAAGACAGAGACTAATTCTACTAAGCTTAGACCGATTTGATTTGATTTTGTTTCCGTTTTTTAAAGAAATAGAGACCTGTTCTACAAAGCTTTCATAAGCTAAGACCAAGACTAATTCTACTAACCTTCATAAGCTAAGACCAAGACTAATTCTACTAACCTTTTATAAGCTAAGACAGAGATTAATTCTACTAACCTTTTATAAGCTAAGACCGAGACTAATTCTACAAAGCTTTTATAAGCTAAGACAGAGACTAATTCTACAGAGCTTACATAAGCTAAGACAGAGACTAATTCTACAGAGCTTTCATAAGCTAAGACAGAGACTAATTCTACTGAGCTTTCATAAGCTAAGACAGAGACTATTTCTACAGGGCTTTCATAAGCTAAGACAGAGACTAATTCTACAGAGCTTTCATAAGCTAAGACAGAGACTAATTCTACAGAGCTTTTATAAGCTAAGACAGAGACTATTTCTACAAAGCTTTCATAAGCTAAGACAGAGACTAATTCTACAAAGACTCAGTACGAGAGTGCTAAGATGAAAGTCAAGATGTCTTAGTCTTACAACAGCTTTGTGGAGCAGGACCTTAATATTTTTATATAACTACCAATATTTTTTAATTACTGTTTTTACCTAATTACAACTAGTAATAAAATAGTTTAATGAATGCAATAACTTTGTACACACTTATTTGTCTTCCATTGCCAATGACTATGAAAACTCTCCACAGTGTCAAATTCTACCAACCTAACAATAAAACATGTGAATATAATTGATTTTGTTGGGCTGTTGCATCTATGCTGGTTGAAATAAAGAGAACTCTAAATGGTTACAAACTGCTTTCAGGGGTGTGCATTACAGGCTTGGGGTCCCTGTAACCATGACAACCCCAGATATCATCTCAGTATATAATGAAGATTAACCCTTACAGTTCTAAGTGCAACATTTGTCTGTTTTAATGTCCAAATATTCAACCTAAGTAGACTGTTGAAAACCTATCCTGTGGTAGTTTGTTTAAAATAGCTCCTGTAGAATAGGTTTTCAACAGTATAAGGTGGTCACAGTTTTCAGCTGACCCCATTTCAGCATTTAAAGGGTTAATGAAATGGCATACAGGTACTAGAGGTGATTATTGAGGCATTTTTATCCCCAACGGCATATAATGCGGGTGGATATAGTTAATGGTACGTCTGTCTGTCCGTCCTTCCGTCCGTAATCATTTCGTTTCCAGAGCAGAACTCCAAACTGTTCAATATTTGTCAATCAAACTTTGCAGGTAGATCAATCAGGTGCTGAAGTGGTGCCTTTTGCTATTTTGGGAAATTGTAACTTTATTTTGGTTTCCATAAAAACAGTTTTGACTTTGTCAAAAAAGGAGTACATTTCGTTTCCGGAGCAGAACTCGAAAACTATTCAATACTTTTCAAACAAACTTTGCAGGTAGATCAATCAGGTACTAAAATAGTGCCTTTTGCTATTTGGTGAATTTTGTGATTTTTATTTTTCATGGTTTCCATGAAAACAGTTTGGTTTTTGTCAAACAGGAGGTGCATTTCGTTTCTGGAGCTGAACTCAAAAACTATACAATATTTGTCAACTAAACTTTGCAGATAGATCAATCAGGTACTGAAATAGTGCCTTTTGCTATTTTGAGAATTTTGTGATTTTTATTTTTCTCGGTTTCCATAGAAACAGTTTGGACTTTGTCAAAAAAGGTGTGCATTTCGTTTCTCGAACAGAACTCGAAAACTATTCAATATTTGTCAACCAAACTTTGTAGGTAGATCAATCAGGTACTGAAGTGGTGTCTTTTGCCATTTGGTGAATTTTGTGATTTTTTGTTGTTGAGGTTTCCAAGGAAACAGTCTCAAAAAGGAGCAAATTTTGTTTCCGAAGCAGAACTCAGAAAACACTTTATATTTTAATTAAACTTTGCAGATATATCAAACAAGTGTTGAATAACTTCCTTTGTTTTCATATTTTTATTTTTATTGGTAACCATAGAAACAGTCTTAAAAAGGAACAGATAATTTTTTTATAGCAAAATTAAATAACTGCTAAGTATCGACAAATATCTTTTAGTGAAACTTTACAGATGTATCAAACAGATGTTCCAGTTGTTACTTTTGCTACTTAAGTCATTTTTGTGATTTTTATTTTTTTCGATTTCTATGAAGACCAGAACCGGGGAATATGTAATCTTCTGATGACTCTTGTTTTAACAGTGACAAATGTTACATGGTTGGGTTTGAATAAAAAAAAAGTTAAAAAGAATCTTCATCTAAACTAGATGTGTAATTCTTAACCCTTAAAGGGCTGAGTTGATTTCAGCCAGTCTTAAATCGACGTAATCGATAACAATAGCTTGAAAGTTAAATAAAGGAAGTAAATGTAACCAGAAACAATTTGAAATATATTTCGTGGCGATTTTGCAATTCCCTACTGGAGCACTTTTAAACAAATTACAACAGGGTACGTTTTTAACAACACAAGGTGGTCAGTTTTAAGTTGTACTAAAACCGATTTGTCACCATAAGGGTTAATATTATCTCAATACATGATTACTTGAACATTGCAATAAAGACGAAATTAACCATAGAATATCTCGCCCTTCATAACACCAACTTTTAGAATGCCACCCAAAGAAGTTATATCATTAGGACTTTAATACCAAAATAATGACCAGTTCAAAAGAAAGACATTTTATGCAGTCAACTTGGTGTCGATATAAACTGAACAATTTCAAGTCCATAATTTTATAAACAGAAGATGTTCTTCGCCCTGGTAGTACTTGGGGCAGGTTTGTAAATTCCTTTGTTCGATGATTAATCATTAAACACAAAAATTTACAAATCTACCACAATTACTTTCGTCAAGGACTAATCTCGATGTACTGTTGAAAATATATCATGTACAAATTTGTTCCAAAAAGTTCTTGACGGAGCTCTTTTAAAAATACATACTGCAAAATAGTATTTTCTTAAGAGGCATTTAGAAGTTGGTGTTCAAATATATGACAAGTACACAAGGTTTCTGGGCTTTTCTTTGCCTCTTTGACGACAGGGCAAGGAAAAGCCCAGAAATGTTGTATACGCAATAAAAAAAAGTTGACATTCTTAATAGTCTTGTCATATATCGCAAAAAAGGTTTTCAACAGCAGAAAGTGGTCAGTTTTAAGTTGTATATCAAGTTAGTTCAGTGGAGTTTGGTTATTATGCAATAATTTGCAACAGAAGTGCTGTAACAAGAATCATGTTGGAGCTGCCATGTTGGCTTTTCAACTTAAAGGGCTTCAACATGTTCAAGAATACTAGGCCCCCCAAAAATAAATGTTATGGTTCTGATTACATCTTTTAGAAATTAAGGAAAGATAGGTAGGGAATTTAAAAAAAAAAGTATTTATTTCCTTAAATCAAATTTTACTAATATAACGAATGGTTTCAGTAGTACTAGTGGGTGGTGCTTGACTAATGCTCATATGAATGATAAATATAAATAGTTTAATGTACAGAAGTTACTGCTAGCCTCATATTTACAGATATAATTCAGTTTCACAAAACATTGCAATGTTTCTGTACTAAACTTATGTACGAAAAATAATTCTAAAAAATAAAAAAAATAAAACAATACTATATATAACTTATTTATAGTTTGTAACCAAAGATTATCACAATCATTTTAAGGAAAACGTTCTTACCTCTTACTAAGCTCCCTTCAAATGTTTGCAAAAATACTACGATCGGAACAATACCGAGATTACAGACGAATGATATCAATATTTCAAATATTAAACTTGACAATAACTTGTCATGCAGTATTAACGATTCAACACCAGACCACTTTCAGCTTTTATTCAATTGTTGGTTATAGGTACAAGGGAGATAACTAGTCCCAGTTTCTTGAACAGCATCAGTCAAAGTCACTTGAAGCAAGCACAGGAGGAGTGTTTGGGTTGGTTTTGCATCAGTTGGAAGTTTTTACCAAAATATACATGTGTATGTATGCATGACATAATGTAATCAAAGTTTTGTCATTTGTAGAAAAACAAAACTCCCCCCAAACCCGAACATTTCTTTGAAATTGTTTGTAATAATATGTATTTTATTATCTTATATTTTAACCATTATCATTTATGACATTCTAATTTCAGGGGATAAAAGTGGTTTTATTTAAGAAGTAAAGAAAAATATCCTGAACCCCCCCCCCCCCCCCCCCTAAAAAATAAACAAAAAAGATGGCTGGTTTTAATGATAATAGGTTTGCATTCACACAGATTTTTATAACACAGGGGATATTTGGAACACATTGCCAAGATAATGTAACAAATTAGCCAAGCCATGTCTATAACAAACTATTTACAATTTATATTTTACTGATCCTTTTGTAGTAGTCACAAATGTCACAAGATATCATGACAATCATATTTCTTAAAATACAGGTCAATTTTAATAAGCAAGTCTAATTTTACTACAGAAAATGTTTTGTTAACACTAAGAGTGCCAAACTGATTATAGGACATAAAACTGTGACTAACTTGTGCTGTTGAAAATCTTTCTTGTGATAATGTGATTAAAAAAAGTCCTGAAGGAGATCTTTTAAACACATAATCACAGGAAAGATTTTCATCAGCTTATTTACTAGGACTGGGACGATACACCGGTAGTGCGATCCGATACGTATCACAATACCTGGGTTCCGATCCGAAATGTATCACGATACATGCATGGGGTACCAAACAATGTTTAAAGTCAACACTAAAACACTATTAAATGAAAAAACCCCACTGTGATTGGATAATGTACAAAAGGAAAGTAACTCTATACTAATTATGCCCAGCTAAAGGACCCCCAGCTGACTACAATCGTTTTATGTTTAGATCCATTATTTCTATAATAGTAGATTAAAGATGTTTTACATTTCGTTAGGTTTGAAAAAAAGCCAATTAAAACAAACAAATAATGAAAGAATCAATATTTTAAACTTTTATGCAACTTGGATTTATACATGGATCGAGAAGAAAAAGATCGCGATCCACTGATGCACCGGTGTATCGTCCCACCCCTATTATTTACATCGAAAATTGAACAAAGAAACAAATCTTGAGCTTGGCAATCTAGGGTTGCAAGTAAATTTTTGTTAGACTTCATGCCTCTTCAATTAACGGAATGGTCGCACAATAAGACATAAGCTAAGGTTCTTATTAAAGTCAGTGAAAGTGGAAAAAACTTTTCCACTATCACTATGTTTTATCATTAATTACCTACCTACAACAGACCCCTTAATCAAAGATTTCTGTTCCTTTTGAACCGCTGTTCGGGCATCTTCTTCTTTTTTAAATTGGACAAATCCGTACCCACGAGGATGTACAGTTGTATCTAATGACAAACAAGTGGTAAAATATGATACTGTATATAATAAGCAAACTAAATAGCAGTAAAAGGAGCGAGTTGGGGTTTTACATCCGTTTACAACAGTGTTTTAGTAAAAAAAAAAACTTCAAGCAGTTTTACAAATTTAATTTGCAAGGTTCAAAGTCCTACATGCACATGATAAAATTAAATTCCTAATTTTTGCTCACACAAATCACTAAATAGATAATGCACATTTTATCAGTTAACCTATTACAAAGCTTTTGAGCAAGTTAATGTTTAGAGCCGCTTTGGGCAATATTACAGCAATTAGCGGTGGCCTACTACAAGAATTAGTCGTTATGTGCACATATTTATAGCCCAGGAATAAATCTTACCAAGAATATCCCCATATATGGCAAAATGTTTTTGCAATTCCTCTGTGGTAACCCGATCAGAAGGAAGATGACCAATAAAGACTCTGGCATTCAAATATTTGGCAGCATTGCTGGCAATCGGTCTTTCAGCCATAGGACTCGCTGACCTTTTAATCCGTCTTCGTCTAGAATCAGGACTTAAAGGGCTTCTTCTGCGCTTTCTTTTATCACCGGAGGAGCTCGAAGTTGAGCTTCTGCTCCGCCGTCTTCGTAATGGACTTCTTGGCATCTAAAGTCTTTAGTTACTAGTGGAGAAGTGTGAACATAGTTAAGAAAACAAAAACATTTTGGTTAAATTCACCAGGATACAATCAAGCTATAAATGTTAGTCTTGTTTTAATTCTTTACCTAGCATTTAAGAAGGTAGATCCTAAATGACTGAATAAGGTGTATGGGCGACAACTTTTTTTGAGTAAGGTACGTACAAAAATCTGTTCCGAAAAATTGCATTTAATTTAATTAAGTAGTTGTCATCCATAAACCTAATTTAGTCCCTTTTCTAGTTGTTTTAAAAATGTATGTACAATACCAAAAAATAAAGGTTGAGCCCAGGGTCGGAAATAAGCGCTAGCCCGTCAGCATGAGGCTGTCAACTTTAGAGGACGGCAAAGTGATAAGAAAGTCAATAAATTCCAAGATTAGAAATAAAGTCAGAAATTTTTTTTATAATTTGTGCAATACTTGCTCTATTAACTGCAAAGAACAGGAAATAACAAAGAATATAAAACTGACCCTGTGAAATCTGTCAATTGTACAGTTCTCAGTGCAGTTTGGAAAAAGCCAAAGTGTAATGCAAGAAAACCTCTTTGTCTAAGCATGTATTTTTTCTTCTTTGTTAGGTTCTAATTTGTATCATTATTGTAAACCCGGCCCATAACCCCCCCACCCCCATCATTGTGTAAGATACTGAGTATGGGGATGTGTTGCATTTTTTGACAGGCCGAGTGCAAGCATCTTCCACAATGTGTCACTCGAAATAAGGTGACACTGACCGGCATCTATTTCACCAACACTTCACCAAAAGTATGCACTCATCATCGTCTTGGGGAAAAAAATCTCCCTTTTCCAAAAACAAATTCCGATTAAATTGCAGACAAAATTAAATGAACGCGACAAATAAGGCCCAAATGCTCTTAAATAAAATCTTCACAAAATACGCCGCCATGTTGAAATGTGGAGAAATACACGCTGCTCTCTTGGAAAATCAAACGAAGGAAATATGGTGCGACCAAATAATCACGAGACAGTTTTAGTATGAGGGCTCTCATAGTTTTAAATCGATACCACTATTTTATCTAAAATAATCTATTATTAAATAACGCAATCTTACCAAAGGTGTGTGATTTCTCCTTTTCCCTTCTTGCGTTTAATGTGCGGCTTCGGAATATGTAACTAAATGTCACACGACATTCCATTGGCTGATGTCACCGATTTCAACCAATCACATTTAAGATAACATAATGTAAACAGAAATGGCAGAACAAACTGAAGGTAACATTAGTGAACACACAGATATTTGACATTATGAATAAGATTACGGTATAAAAGTTATTGAATTGATTTGCAAATACAGCTACTTTCATTTGTGGACAGTAAAATATTTAAAAATTTTGATAAAATATATAGTTTGTGACAATTACATTGTGCCAAGGGGCACCTGCCAAACACTGAAAAAGTGACACCAGAAGTTACTGCAGTAGAATTTAAGGATATTATGGATTTCAAGTAAACTATGTTTGACTTTCCTTTTAAAAATTAAATTACAGTACAAAATAATTACACATTAAAAAATCAGTGTAAATTATTAATGTGTTACTTCGGTGGATGAATTCAGGTCTATGATAAGAATAAACTGTAAAGCAATGACTTATAAAATATCTGTAACAAGTAAATAAAAAATTGTTTCAGACCTGAAGGCCTTTGAAAGACGCCTGACTGAAGTAATTGACAAGTTGCAACCAGCAGCACGATTCTGGAGAAGTGAGTTTTAAATTTTGTCTTGTGAGAAGGTTACGGGGAGATTTAATGTTTAGTGGTACTTGAGCAATATCTCCGATATTTCACTAAGGTGAGAAGAAGAAAAACACATTAACCCTCAGATTGTTAAACACAATACTTGTTTATTTTAGTATCTAAATTACAACATAACTAA
>JAULCD010015002.1:0-12612 GCA_032361085.1 Calliostoma canaliculatum | reverse complement strand
GCTCCTGCAGGAGCTCTTTAAAACAAATTATTACAGGATAGGTTTTCAACAGCCTGTTTCATTTGGAATTTGAAAACTAAAATGAGCAAATGTTGTGCTTAGCACTTTGAGGGTTAAGACAAGTAAATTAAACCCCACTTCATGACAAATTAATAAACGACCACTTAATCCTACCCCTCACTGACCCTGAACACTCATAAGGACCAAAGTACGAGATCACCATCAGTATAATGGTCGCCACTAATGGCGTGGTAATATTGCCCACAGTGGATCTAAATAATTATTCACTCACTCGGAATAACGAACAGACTTTTTGCTGTCAGTTTTCACATTTTTTGACAGATGTTTTTTATGCTTAAATCTATGAAAATTATTACTTTGTAGGCCCCTTTTTATTGCTTGGTTTACAAAAAGTTTGTTTGAATTCTTAATGTAATTATAATTTTAGTTTTAAAGAGGTCAAAAATATTTTAATGTAAACTAATGAACACACAGTAGGTTTTCAACAGCACAAAATGACTCCAGTTTTAGGGTTTTCAACAGCACAAAAAGGCCCCAGTTTTAGGTTTTTCAACAGCACAAAATGACCCTAGTTTTAGGTTTTTCAACAGCACAAAATGACCCCAGTTTTAGGGTTTTTTAACAGCACAAAATTGACCAAATTTAAGGTTTTCAACAGCACAAAATGGCCCCAGTTTTAGGGTTTTCAACAGCACAAAATTGACCAAGTTTAAGGTTTTCAAACAGCACAAAATTGACCAAGTTTTAGGGTTTTCAACAGCACAAAATGACTACCGTTTTAGGGTTTTCAACAGCACAAAATGACCCCAGTTTTGGGGTTTTCAACAGCACAAAATGGCCCCAGTTTTAGGGTTTTCAACAGCACAAAATGACTCCAGTTTTAGGGTTTTCAACAGCACAAAATGACTCGAGTTTTTGGGTTTTCAACAGCACAAAATGACTCTAGTTTTAGGTTTTCCAACAGCACAAAATGACTCAAGTTTTAGGGTTTTCAACAGCACAAAATGGCCCCAGTTTTAGAGTTTTCAACAACACAAAATGACTCCAGTTTTAGCTTTTTCAACAGCACAATATGACCCCAATTTTAGGTTTTTCAACAGCACAAAATGACTCCAGTTTTAGGGTTATCAACAGCACAAAATGACTCCAGTTTTAGGGTTTTCAACAGTACAAAATGACTCCAGTTTTAGGGTTTTCAACAGCACAAAATGGACAAATTTTAAGGTTTTGAAACAGCACAAAATGGCCCCAGTTTTAAGGTTTTAAGCAGCACAAATGGTCCCAGTTTTAACACTTACCGTGCTAAGTTGACTTCAGCTAGTCTTAAAAACTGTGACCACCTTGTGCTGTTAAAATCCTATCCTGTGATAACTTGTTTTAAAGAGATCCTGTAGAAGCTCTTTTAAACAAAGTACCATAGAATAGGTTTTCAACAGCCTGTTTCAGTTGGAATTTAAAATGAGCAAATGTTGTGCTCAGCCCTTGAAGGGTGAAGCTTTTCAACAGCACAGTTTTAAGTTACAGTGAAATCAATTCAGTGCTTTGTCTGCACATTAATAAACATGTAAACCGAGGTAAACTATTGTGAAACAAGCATAAATAAAGTTGTCTTTTGTGTAAAAATATGGAATAAAGTAGTCACATAAATAACATAGAGAAAAATGAATATAAATGAAATCTGCATACATGACGCAGTATATAATACCTCAATTCCAATTATAAAACCCAATACATCAAGATATTACCACAACCCATGGCTTGGACAGCAGGGGAAGACATTGCCATGAAACTGAGACCCAATTAAGCAGGTTAATTTCCTCAGGATACCCCGATAAGGTATTGTTTAACAAAGCCATTGTAAATTTATACTGTCATTAACTATGTCACTGTGATTAGGTTTCAGGTTTATAAGTGCCAAAATCGATGTAAACTGTGCACTTTCTAAAGAAATACTTCTCTTTTCTTTGGAAAGTTCAGAGTTTACAATGATTTTGGCATTTGTAAAATTATCACATTGGCATGGAGAAATACTGTAAACTGTGTCACTGTGTCAATGATTTTGATTTACAAATGCCCAAAATGTTGTAAAATGTGCACTTTCCAAAGAAAAACAAGTTTTTCTTTGGAAAGTACACAGTTTACAACAACTTTGGCATTTATAAATGTAACCCACTGGCTCAGGAAATTGTTTACGATAGCATAAACTTACAACGGTTATATTTAAACTTGCTTTCTTTGGAAAATGCACAGTTTACAGTGACTTTAGCATTTCTAAATCAAATGTCAATTTTAGTATTTGTAAACATAACCCATTGGTTTAGGGAGTCTATTTACGACGTCATAAATTTGTGAAAGATTTGTGAAACAGCGCCCTGCACTAATTATCATCTTAGGCTCGGGAAAGGTTAATATAAACAATGCTCAGTCACCTTATTCAAGACATCTGTATTCGAAACAGGCCCGGGTAATGACGAGAGACGTAAAGCACATTATATATGTATTGATTGAGGTCCGTGATTTGTCTATGCACTTGTTGTATGTACCACTAGTCCAGGCGTTTTGATCTCGCCACCTTGAGGTCGCGAGATCGGGAAGCAGATTGCATGACAACGAGGACTGACCAATTATATGCTGCTTCGTGATTGGTCGAGGCTTGAAGTGGTCGTCAGGTTGCCAGTATCAGAGTTTGGTGTCATTTGACTATGGGATTATGCAACTCCATTAGTGACGTTTTCCTCCATCAGAAGAAAGCCTGGGTTCCACTTTACAAAACCTTCTTAAGATTATGAGCTTGTAGCTATGGCGGCTCAATTCACATTTGAGGAATAGATTTTGTTTACAAATATCAAAATAATTGTTTTTCTTTGGAAAGTGCACAGTTCACAATGATTTTGATATTTGTAAATTAATTTCAAATTGTAATGTCCAATTTTGGTTAACGTCATAATTCTATGACTTCATAAACTTTATCACTGGACCAATGGGTTTGTTTCATAGATTCCCAAATTGTAAAATTTTTACTTTTTGGAGAAAAATCGTGTTTTTCTTTGAACATGCACAATTAACAATGATTTTGGGATCTGAAACCGAAAAACAATCAGTGACACTGTTTATGAAGTTGCAGCTTTATGACAGTTTGTCAAACAGCGCCCTGACCCGTGGACGCACTTGTAAGGGTTTAAAATTATTCATGGAAATCTTGTGGCTTTTTCAGGATTTGGGTGAAATAACTTGTGGAGATTGTGTGAATGTTGCTGTGTCAGCACAACCTTGCCGGATGTCTTTGAGACAATTCAGTGTGTTGGCGATTTTAACCCTTTGAATCCCAAGCTCAACATTTGTCGGTATCATTGTCAGAATTCTGATTTAAATTGTATTTTGCAAACCTGTCTGTGATAATCTGAGCTCCATAATTCAACAAATTATCACAGGATAGGTTTTCAACAGCACAATTAAGATAGTCACAGTTTTAAAGCCTACTAATTTGGCACTCAAATGGTTAAAATAATACTGTAGTCAGTTAACCTTATCAAAATTCTGGGACACGCCATTCAGGATAACTTTTCCAAAACTATACCGCATGGAAAGGGTTAATATCATTGAATCCCACTGAGTGCCCCTTACAATAAAATATCTGTCATAATACCAAATAACTCTTAGTCCTTTAACCCTTTCACCACCACGTCCCTAAAGCACTAGTAACATAAATTGTTAATTTCAGTGTAAAAAATCTAAACTGACAATACTGTTTATTGACAACTATCTTAACCGTTAAAATGCTCAGCATAACATTTGCTCATTTTAGTTTTCTAATTCCAACTGAAACAGGCTGTTTAAAATCTATCCTGTGGTAATTTGTTTAAAAGAGCTCCTGAAAGTAGCTCTTTTAAACAAATTACCACAGGATAGGGTTTCAATAGCGCAAGGTGATCGCCCTTTAATTTTGTTACTAAAATCAATTACGCACTTACAGGGTTAATTTTTAAAGCAATACCTATTTAATCATAATTATTTAATCATTATTATTTTTTTTAATTTAAAAAAAAAAGAGGATAAAATGACACTAATGTCAGAATTAAAAAAAACACCCAAATCTTATTGGCCAATTTATACTTTGTGAAGTTTTATTGAGTATATTCAGATTTCTTGATCGTAAAACATTGTATGTATTGATTCACTGATACCAAGATCCGAGGAGCGGACTCATGAAATTCATATTTGTCATTGGAATATGGATACGAATTGCGAAGAAAGGTTAATAGCAATCGTAAAGATTTTGCTGACACTGATGATGTTTAGATCCATTATGTTGCCACACGCCAAAAAAACTAACCCAGTGTAATGAGTTAACATTCAAAAAATTCTACTGGCGGACATTTTGTTTTTTTACCAACACTTATTGAAAAATGTTAAATGACAGCCAGGTTTTATTTTTTTCAGAATTGTTTGTCAGATTTCAACAAAAAAAACAATACACCATGTATGAGTTTATTGTATCATGTTAATGCCTATCATGGTATTCATTTCAATGTCTAAAAGTCTAAACGAAGTAGTTTTAAAGAGCTACAATTGCCGTTTAAAATAAATTGCAGCAGGGTAGATTTTTTTTTAACAGCAGCGGCCATTTTTATATAAATTTTTAAAGGATAGGTTTTAAACAGCATGAGCTCTTTTAGCTAAGTTATCCCTGGATAGATTTTCAACAACAGAAACCCTTTTAAAGAATATACTGCAGGATAGATTTTCAATAGTAAAAAGTGATAACCATTATACTTCCTACTTGAGTCAGTGAAACATTTTAAGAGTTAACCATTACCGTGCGGCATTGGACAGTATATTCTGAGTGGCGGTTTCTGGAATTTCTGGAAAATGTTCACCTTTGCTGATTAAACTCGCTCAACCTCCCCTCCAGTCTGGATTAGGCAGTCTGACCTGTATATTTAAGTTATAGTTTTGGATAAGTTTTCGTGAGTGGCGTATCCCGGAATTTTTTTAAGGTTTCGATTATCCCAATTTTTGCCTCACTCAACATGACTGCTTGCCTGTTCATGCGACTCACGGAAATATCCAGGTCAGGCTACTAGCAGCCTGACCCGGATATTCCCGTGAGTCGCTACTAGTAGCCTGAGATGGATATTTTGTGAGCCGCACAATAAGGGTTAAATTAATATTTAATGCTAGCAAGGTTTTCAGGGTTAATACACAGGTCACAGTGCCATTCTGAGCTTAACAGTGTAAGATTAAAAAGTACATGAAATTTTTAGACTTATTTAAAGTGAGTCTTGCTTTAAACTTTCTATGTGACTTTAGAACAGCTTGCTAAGCATTTGACACTCGCCAACTTAATGAGATATGTTAACCCTCAGAGTGTTAACTTGAAATTAGAACTTTAAACTGTGACAGGCTTGTGCTGATAAAAATCTATCCTAGGGCAATTTGTTTAAAAGAGCTCCTGCAGAAGCTCTTTTAAACAAACTACCCAAGGATAGGTTTTCAACAGCATCTTTGGGTTAAAATTTGAAAACTTAAAAACGTGCTTCGCACTTTAAGGGTTAACATTTTAATGAAAATAGAAATAGGTCGCAGAGTTGTATTTAAATGACATATACTGCACAAGCAAATGCCAGATTTCCATAACCCTTTGTATGTTGGTGGCGTCTTCAGACTGTTTTCAATGCCAATTAGCCAACATTGAAACTGTTGAAATCTTATCCTATTGAAATTCTTTCCCATGATTTGTTGAAAAAAACTCTTGCTTCCACCTGTAATAGAATTACTTAAATGTGAGATGTTGATGCTGTTCATTCTTTTTTTGAGTTAGCTCTGTATGGGTTAAAGTCTTTTCTCCATTTTGAATTGATTAATGTAACACTGGTTGTAATTAAGTCAAGACTTGATATTAAATGTCAGAACATGGCTTGTATTTGATTTGATTCCATTATGTGGACTTGAAATGCTGAAAAGTTTTTAATGGACCCAAAACTAAGATTAGCAGCAAATGCAAAGAAAATATGTTGACCCTTAAGCACTAAAATATGTTTAGTAAAATTTAAATTTTTTACATGCATGTGCTGTTTGAAACCTATCCTGTGTTAATTTATTTAAAAGAGCTCCTTCAGGAGCTCTTTTAAACAAATTATCACAAGATAGATTTGCCACAGACTTTGGCTTGACATGAGAATGATATTTAAAAAAGTCATAATATGAACTTGTTTTGTTAAAATCAATATATTCTACAAGACTCTTTTGTAACTCATGATAATATTTTACAATTATTAAATATTTTATTTTAAATACTCTACATTAATCACATCACTTATTTGAGAGAATTTTATTTTAAAAAGTTTTGAACGGACTGTTGTAAAAAGGAATTTCATGATCAATGAAGTTAAAAAAAACAACCCTCAACAAAACTCAGAAATTTTGTTTCGTCTAAGTAATGGTTTGCAATTAGTTTGGTTTCAATTTACATTGCTTAATATTTTGGACATCTTATGTTTGTCTTGTTAAGGCTCCTGCTGATCTTTTGCTTTGAAACGGTTGAATATTCATGCTGAATCGAAAATGTCGCTGTGATTAGAGCTATGACAAGAGGTAGTTGTATGAAGGCAGGAGGCAACACGACCAGTTTGATTTGGCTAGATTTGATCAATACGACTGCAGCATACTCATGTCGCATAGTGGTGACAGTCGGCTGTTGGTGTCTGTGGGAGATGGTGTATGTTACCTTCGAGACTGGAGAGTGAACAGTTTATTGTACTTCTTCACAGGAGAGTGAACAGTTTGTTGTACTTCTTGATTGGATAGTGAATAGTTTGTTGTACTTCTTGTCAAGTGAGTGAACAGTTTGTTGTACTCATTTACTGGAGAGTGAACAGTTTGTTGTACTTCTGCACAGGAGAGTGAACAGTTTGTTGTACTTCTTCACAGGAGAGTGAACAGTTTTCTGTACTTTTTCACAGGAGAGTATGGCATACACTTTTAAGAAGAAGTTGTACTCGTTTACAGAAGTTTTGATGGAGAAGTTGTGGGTCTTTACAGGAGTATAGTGTTTTGTCAGTTAGAGAACAAACTTGCCAGAAAAAGATACATTATTCTTTGTTCAGAAAATGGATTTCTTTGAAGTTGCTTAAAGACAGATAATTAATTAATGACAACACGAACAGAATGTGTTTGTCAGTTGCGTCTGTCTTTCATCCCAGATTAATTATAATAACAAGGTTTTAAAATTGTGTGAGAGATGTTCATAATTTTGCGTTATGGTGTCACTTTAAATATTTAAGGACTACTTTTCTAAATTTTATGATAAGACCTGAGTACTAGTTTTGTTCAGAGTCCTACCTTGGAGTACTTGAGAGCGTCAGGCATGGGACTTTGTCCAGATTCATATTCTATTTTTTACATGACATTAGTGTTTGACAGAAGCACATTGAAAGAGACAGACATAGCCTCCTTCCCAGCCACATGCTTCACTTCGCACAGGAAGTGACTTCTTTTCGTGTTGTGGGCTGACATGGGTAACCATGGTGACCCAGGCAAGCTGTCTAAGTGGGGAGTGGAATAATGCAAGGTAATTAAGTCGCCTCCTGAAGTGGAAGTGCTCTGCCACCAGAGGGCTCCCTCGGACAAGTTTTGGATTATTCTTCCTTAAGCAATTTCTGTTCTTGAAAGACGAGAGTTGTGAACGGAACAAGGAGAACATGGTGTTTTTTAATGTGGTTAATATGGATTTGATAAAAAGGGAAACGCTCATAATGGATTCTTGGATTTCATGCATTTTCATCTGGAACTTTTCTGGTTAGAAGACAGTGTCATAGTAATCAGAAATAAAAGCAGGAAGTGGAAGGTAAATTCAAGACTGTGATCAGAATTGTTTTCAAGTTGTGGGATAAGAAACTAATAATAAGTTTTCACTCTGAAGACAGATTTCAACATCTTTAAGCAATGCAGCTTTTTGATAAATTGAAGGCAAGGTGACAGTTTCTTACAACTTCAAACTTACTTTGCTGGTCAAGTTCACCTGTTGTTCACCTGATGAAAACTTCCAGAGAAATGAAAACTAATCAAAACTTGCTACCTGTGGAAACGTTTGTGAACATGCTTTTGGCTGACATCTTTTGTAATCTAGCAAATTTGTCCACTGAAAACTGCAGTTTGATGAAAATATTGAAAGTTCATTGAAAACTTTGTAAACTTTTCACCAGCTGACGGACTGAGGATCTCTAATCAAACATTAATGTGATTGTTCGGTCCACAGTTGACCTTCATTCACAGTTTCAGCATATCATTCCAAGCCTGGTGTGGCATGGACTTGATCTTCTGGTGTTGACAACCACCTGACCTTGACCTTTTGATGGTGACAACCACCTCGCCTTGACATTTTGGTGTTGATGACCACCTGACCTTGACCTTCTGGTATTGACAACAGCCTAGACTTGACCCTAGACTTGACCTTCTGGTGTTGACAACCACCTGACCTTTACCTTTTGGTAGTGACAACCACCTGGCCTTGACATTTTGGTGTTGATGACCACCTGGCCTTGACCTTTTGGTGTTGACAACAACCTAGACATAACCTTCTGGTATTGATAACAGCCTAGATTTGACCTTCTGGTATTGACAATAATCTAGATTTGACCTTCTGGTGTTGACAACAACCTAGTCTGGACCTTCTGGTGTTGACAACGATCTAAAATTAACCTACTAACCCACTGACTTTTACACAAGATGGATAAAATTACGGAAATTTACCACAATATGGTGGAAAAGTATGAAGACCTTGAGAAGGATTATGATAGTGAGGGTAGGTAGTCATTTGCTTTTCCAGGTTTCTTATAGTTTTAACCCAGAATAAATTTCAACAGGACTTAAAACTGTATCCCGTCTTTATCTATTGAAAACCTATTCAGTGGTGATTTGTTTAAAAGAGATCTTTTACACAAATCAACCTAGTATATATTTTCAAAAGCCTGTTTTCCATGAGTCTAAAGAACTTTATGGCTGTCAACTATTTAGTTTAGCATAAGCACAAATAATAAGTTGATATTCATAAAGCTCTTTAGACTTATGTTTTACACTGTTTTGGTTGATCTCAAGATCTTGATCAATTGTCTTTCTAAGTCTCATCTAGTTTTAGCCCTGAACTAATTTTGGAGGATTTAAAACTGTGACTACCTTTATTTGTTGAAAACCTAAGCTGTGTATAATACAAATACTTTATAAGAATATGAAGTTTAGAAAAAAAAATCATGTATATTACTTTAACCCTTAGTATGATAAATTAGTTTCAGTCAGACATATTTAACTGTGACCACCTTTACCCTGTGGTAATCTGTTTAAAAGAGCTCCTAAAGGAGCTCTTCTAAACAATCACTGGGTAGGTTCTCAACAGCCTATTTTGGTTGGAATTTTGAAACTAGAATAGGCAATTGTTGTGCTGGACGTTAAAGATGGTAGTTTCTATTCTATTGTTTTTTTGTGTTTTTTTGTGTGTGTGTGAGTCCAGGGTAGTGCAGTGATTAATACACTGTATCAGAGACCAAGAAACCATAGGGTTCAAATCCTCTCCGAGGGCTTAGTGTCATTCTCTGTGTTAAAATTTTTTCAGGACAGTGCTGCAACACAGTATCACCCTTGGTTTTCAAGTACTAGCTGAAGCATGGAAGTATCAATGCATTATATAAAAACATTAGTGATGCAGATTTTTCAAACGAAATAACATACCACCATGAGGTGATAGAAAAGCACTGTTGAAAACAACACTTATTGTTTTAACTCACTGACTTAAATAATGTTAAAAATGCTGTTAAACTCACTCATCTGACAAAAACTGGTGAAAGCATTTGGGACAGACATTTTAATATACCTCTCACGCACTCACTCACTCACTCACTCACTCACTCACTCACTCACTCACTCACTCACTCACTCACTCACTCACTCACTCACTCCTTGGTCAACCAACATCAAACTCTTACAGTTAAAAACTTCCTGATAAGGTAATGACAATTTAATCAAGAATATTTTAGGAATTTGTTATCTTTATCTATTGATAACACATGATTTCTGATAGTCTGTAATTTTCTCCATATCTTGCTCAAACTGCTCATTTTTATATTGTCATGACTGATACAGATAATTTTGACAGCTAGGTTATAGATAAAAGGTTGCATCTGCTTATTTCCTCAGTTACACATGTACAAGATGTGGAGAACAGCAAATGTTTCTGGGATAGTTCTTAACCCTTTAAGTGCTAAATTGGGTCGGTAGAATTTCAAAGTGTAATCACCTTGTGCTGTTGAAAACCAATCCTGTTATGATTTGTTTGAAAGAGCTCCGGCAGGAGCTCTTTCAAACAAATCATCACAAGATAGGTTTTCAACAGCCTATTTCGATTGGGAATTGGATGTTGAAATGATAAATGTTGGGCTTAGCACTTTAAGGGTTAAGTTATTTATTAACTTTTCCTTTTTAACCCTTACCTAATATATACACACGATCAGTCAGCTATTGCTGGTAGCTACGTTGTTTACGCGATCAACCATGGCCAGTTAGTTAAAGAGGTCAGGCTTTTGTGTCTTGCCATAAGTTATAGCAGGGCTCAAATAACTGCACGGTTAGGGCCATTTTAACCCTTTGAGTGCTGGATTTGGCTTAGTAGGATTTAAAGCTACCTTGTGCTGTTAAAATCTTATCCTGAGGTTTTCTTTTTAAAAGCGCTTCAAAGCAGGGGTGTGGAATTAATATGCTTGACTCATCCGACTGGGGAAATTTTAAACTCAAACAAGTTCAGTTTTGTGTACTAGTCGTCTGCAGAGAAATAGAGAATACTTCCAAAATATAACTTGGACAAGTTGAGTTTAGCTGCAGACAAAGAAATAACGTCTGTTTACTTGCCTGTGGACAAGTTTTAAACAATGGTATTTCCACACCAGTGCAATATACAACTTACAACTTGTACACAATTGTCTGTGCAAGTAATAGCATGTGCAAACATGACCCCAACGTTTGTTACAAGTTGTACAAAGGGAGCTCTTTAAAAAATAATACTTGAGAAGAAGTTTTTAACGGCTTGATTAAGTTAGAATTTGGACACTGAATGATATTGAGCTTGGCACACAAAGGGTGAACACATTTCTTATTTAAAATAAATTCATGTGATTTAAAATAAAATAACAGTGACGTTAAAGGTCATATTGATCACACTGGTGTCAGATGACTTCATAAAAAACAACTGGGCCCCGTTTTACAAAGACGTCATAACTTTACGACATCCTAAACCCTGTCACTGGGTTGATGGATTTGGTCTACAAATGCAAAAAATGGTTGTAAAGTGTGCACTTTCCAAAGAAAAAACTTGTTTTTCTTAGAAAAGTGTACAGTTTACAACCATTTTTTGCATTTGTTGACCAAATCTATTAACCAAGTGATATGGTTTAGGACGTCGTAAAGTTATGACATCTTCGTAATATGGGGCCCTGGTCACTAAATTCACAGTATTCAATTTTAAGTATTGCAAAATAAAAAGGCTTGATAACCACTCTTTGGCAGTTATTTTAAGAATAGAATTTTGCAAACACATTTATAAAATATCACCTATTATTTTAATTTTTTCTTCTTGTTAGAATCACATGATAGCTTAAGGTAATGTTCAGTGTTTCCGTTGGCTGGTCATAAGGACCGCCTGTCTGAAAGAATACCAGCCCTACTAATTTTTTGGCCGTTCACTCGTGCATTACTGATGCTAGCAGAGTAAATTTAATAATAAAGATCATCAAATTCTTCAATTTGTGTTGATGCAGTAGTTTACACCTTATTTTGCAGGCTTAACATTCAATACACTGGAACACTTCTGAAATTAACTGTTAGCTAAAAAACAGCTTGGTCCATTGAACTACGTTTCACTCCCCATGTTTCTTAGCTAGTTAACTATTTATTTACACTGTCCGGTTGTCAAAGTTTGAACACATAGTTAAAATAATAGAATCCGTGACTCAGCTTGAGTATTGCTAATGCTATTTCTACCGAACATAGGGACCGACACACATAAAATTTACCCGTCCTGGTAATTTTTCACCGGTCAAAAGCCGACATATACCAGAGAACGGAAACACTGTATGTTCATGAGATAGGGTTTTAGACAGATGGGCTTACCCATACGTCTAGACAGGCATATAGTCAGACAGGCTTATTGTCACATAGGCTTGTAGTCAGATGGGCTTATACCTATATAGGCTTCCAGTCGGAAAGGCTTTTAGTCAGATGGACTTTTACTTAGTTGGGCTTGTATCCATATGGGCTTAAAGTCAAATATAACCTGTATATATCAGAGTTGTATATGAAATTCATATTCTGTTGTAGGTGTATCTTGTTTAAAATAGCTCCCTAGGAGCTGTTTTAAACAAATTACCACAGGATAGATGTTCAACATCATTTTTAGAATTGACAAAATTTTGCACTGAGCCCTTAACCCTTAAAGTGCTGAATCCAACATTAAAATGTCTAAACTAACCTAAATAGGCTGTGGAAAACCATTCCTGTAATAATTTGTGTAAAAGAGCTCCTATAGGAGCTCTTTTACACAAATTATAA